>JAKTVX010000113.1:0-13314 GCA_030581755.1 Crinitomyces ghanaensis
GCGATGGTTCAGAATATGCCGACTGGCTACTGCGACAATATACTGTCTTTTCTGGTGCCCAAGAACCACTGGCCAATGCTGGCTCTGATCAGGTGGTAGTTGGATTGAGTTCCACAGTCCAACTTGATGGCACTGGCAGTTCGGATCCCAATGATGCCACTTTGACCTATCAGTGGACACAGACCAGTGGTCCCACGGTTGCACTCTCCAACGCCACAGCATCTCAGCCTACCTTTACAGCTCCAAGCAGCGCAGCCACGCTAGTCTTCCAATTGGTGGTTAACAATGGGGCAGCTAGCAGTACTCCTGCAACGGTTACCGTTATTACTGACCTTTATACTACCAATGTGGCACTGAATGCCACGGCAACAGCATCATCAGAGAGCAGCGATACTGACCAGACAGCAGACAAGGCTATTGATGGAATAATTGGTGGAAATCCAGACGACAATACTGTCGAGTGGGCAAGTGACGGTGATGGTGCTGGCACCTGGTTGATGCTTTCTTGGGACAGCCCACAAACCGTTGACCGAATTATCCTTTATGATCGCCCAAATATCAACGATCAAATTACGGGGGGTAATATTCAATTCAGTGATGGAAGCAGCATTACTGTTGGTGCGCTTAACAATAACGGAGCGGCTAACAGCTTTAACTTCGCGGCTAAAACTATTACAAGCCTCCAGCTCAATATCACATCCGTCAGCGCATCCACTGAGAACGTCGGACTTGCCGAGATCCAGGTATTCGGTACCCCTGCAAATGATCTTGATCTTGCACTTTCTGCCACCGCAACAGCATCGTCTGAGAACACGACTACTGGCCAGACAGCAGACAAGGCTATTGATGGAGTAATCGATGGCTCTCCCAATGATTACACCAAAGAGTGGGCAACCGATGGCGGCGGTGCTGGAAGTTGGCTGAACCTTACCTGGAGCAGCCCGCAAATCATTAATCAGGTTATTCTGTACGATCGCCCCAATCTCGATGATCAAATTACCGGGGGCAACATTCAATTCAGTGACGGAAGCAGCATTACTATCGGCACGCTTAATAACGACGGGTCGGGTAATAGCTTTAGCTTCGCCACTAAGACTGTTACAAGCCTCCAGCTCAACATCACCTCCGTCAGTGCATCTACGATAAATATTGGTCTCGCTGAAATCCAGGTATTCGGCCCTCCTGAAACTGATCTTGCACTTTCTGCCACCGCAACAGCATCGTCCGAGAACACGACTACTGGCCAGACAGCAGACAAGGCTATTGATGGAGTAATCGATGGCTCCCCCAACGATTACACCAAAGAGTGGGCAACCGATGGTGGAGGTGCTGGAAGCTGGCTGAAGCTCACCTGGAGCAGTGCTCAAACGGTCGGCAGGATTGTCCTTTACGATCGCCCTAATCTCGATGATCAAATTACCGGGGGCAACATTCAATTCAGTGACGGAAGCAGCATTACTATCGGCACGCTTAATAACGACGGGTCGGGTAATAGCTTTAGCTTTGCGCCTAAAACTATTACAAGCCTGCAGCTCAACATCACCTCCGTCAGTGCATCTACGATAAACATCGGTCTTGCCGAAATCCAGGTCTATGCAAGCTAGAGGCTGACATGGTTTCGTATGATGGTATCTGTAAGAGATGAGTCGACATTTTGTTCTTTCTTTCAAGGAATTCTTTAGGTTAGTTATAAATTTTTTATGGTTTTCTGTGTTGTGGTGACAAGTTGAAGTATCGATAACGATTCGCCGATCGGGTAACCGTATTCCGCGTGGTCCGAAAGGAACTGATATGGTTTCCTTTGCTGATTGCAAGTCCCGGTCTTTTTGACGTTGGTATTTCTTACCACCGGTTTATTTTGCTTCGTATTTCCTATCTTATGAGAGTGGCAAAGGTTTTCATTTCTGCTATACTCCAACCTATTCGAATTCTACTTCTATCTAGTAATGCGCCTCGTCGCATGAAACCCGTCATGAAGTAAGGAATAATAATTATTTGAACTGAAGCTTTCGGTCCGTGTTTGATCTTCCGCTGCCACAACGCGCCTGGGATTAGCGACACGTGCGACTGGAGAATCTAGAACGGCAAGTTCACGCTACTACAGGGTTTTGCCGGTACATGGGCTTTCCTCATCGGAGTGCCCGTGCAGTGCTGCGCATGTGTCAAGTTCATTTTCCTTGTTCCACGTCCAAGCGCATAGCGGATATGGTGGTGACATCGGCGTTTTCTTGTCGTTTGGCTTCCCAACAATTCCTATCCGATCTTATGGGCTGTCGGGCTCAAATGTTCTTCTAGATGCTCTTGCGCCAAAGAAGATTGTGAGTTCTTGAAAAGCTCTCTTTATCAGCTTGACTGCTTTTTGCCAATGAGAGCAGTCAAAAAATCGTGTTCGTCGACGGCTGCGTCAAATAGGCTATTTATTCGTGAAATAGAGTCAAATGTAACTTCAATGAATTAGGTTTCTTTTGTATTGTGCGCTGTTTTCTGAGCGAATACTGGTTCTAAATGATTAACTTTCGCCGTATACGTTTTATCTGCCTCGATCTACAATATTGACCTTAACCTTTTCTTTTCTTGAGCGACTTTTTTTATGCAGAAGCCCGCTAACATTTCAAGGCTCGCGGCAGCTGGCTTGGACATTTCTTTTTGGAAAGCTTGCAAACGTTATCAGCGAAGCACTCACAGAAAACGCTGGGGAGCTGAGCAAGAACAAGAAGAACGTCGCTCCGTGGACCAAACATGTCTGATGTTTTGCTTTCGGTAACATCCATAATCCAGTGTATTTTGAAAGTTTACAACTCTTGAAGGCTATTATTTTGCCGTTCAGAAAGTTCAGGCGGGTGTGAGTCTTTTCTGAATGGTTCTCATCAATCCTCCTAGATGGTCGCAAAACCATTGCCCCAGTAACATGAGCGCCACGGAAGCTACACGGCAGTCTAGCCAAGCCGTATCGCCTCGCTAACAAGATACAACTTCTTTGGGTTGCTGTATACAGCAGCACAGCACACAAGACGGATCGCCATACGCCAACTCCCAAATCGTTTCGACGTGCGCATCCTTCAAGATGCCTTTGAGTAATCTTTAAGACGGGCCGTTAAACCCTAGCGGTGTTCAACGAAGGATTAGCTAGCACTCGCACAGTTTTACACCGGCAGCTGATAGCTTCATGTGACTTCAGAGATCTCAGGCTTCTTATCCACAACTCCATTGTGGGGCTCTTATTGAAGCGACACAGTAAAACAGCTGACATTCTGCTTTGCTGGCTGGCGCCGAGTTCGTATTGTCGTCAATGCATATGGGAACAATCGAGCCAGGGACTGCTAAAGTGCCCATTTCTACGTCGTTAGAACATACCGCAAACAGACACGAAGTCTGATTCTGGATTCACCTGGAATGCTGGTATGACCAGGACCAAAAATAGACCCAGTTACTTCAACCTAGTTTCCAATAAGGTCAGCATTGTCTTCAATGTTTTTAAACGACAAGTGCCACACAGATTTCTATGGATGTCAATGTCCTCATTTCCTAGAAGGGTTCTTGTTCGCTTGCGCCAGGAATAGCCGTCGTAAAATATTAAAGTGGGTCTGCGCATAGTGAGATTCTTATGGCTGTCTTTAATTTGGCAGTAATGCTGAAGATTATTTTCAGCGCCATAATTGCAGTATCAAAATGGGCATTTTTAATGGCCATTGATTTTGCGAGCAGCAATGGTTTTATCAGTCCAGTCTAGGCCCCATTGTTTTTAATGGTAAAACGATAATCATCAGGGTTCCTTACGTTCTTTTCAGGAGGAGCATCACTACAGTCGGCGGTCAGCCTGAGCGAGTCAGCGACAGGATTAACGTCGGTCCGACTGGGATCGGTTACTTCAGGTCCAACGCTTGATTGATAACCTCTCCCATGGCCCGATGCTGAATAGCTGGATCGTTAGCGTCTGGCCGGCTGGTTACTTTACTTCTTTATTGACGCTAAAAGCCTATCTACAAAAAAAATTTAAACTACGAACGATCGAATAGCTATCCCTTGGACGATTCGCCAGTCTGGTTGGCTTGACTCATAAGAAGTAACAATAGACTTAACGGGGAGCCTGAAAAAACAACCCCAAAAATGTTCCGCAAGTAGGGACCCGTAATGGCATATGATGGTTGTACATCTTCAACATTCCGTGGTCCTGCTGAGGTGAAGCAAAGAAGAGACGGGTGCTGAACATAATATTGTTGTAGCACATGAAGACGCATAGAAGGATACACGTAAGGATACGGTAGTTGAGTCCTCCGCTTCCCACGCTGGAGACGACCCCGGCTTAACCCATCTGCGCTGTTTTGAAAGTGGTGGAAGAGGTAGAAGCGAGCCGTTGGATAGAACTTCAGTGAGAGGACCACGATCAGGAGGAGTCACACAAATTTCTTCAACAATGCTATCAAAGCTGCCGAGGAACGGCTGGATCAACGAGAGCCAATATTGACTTATATATTGCTGGCAGCTTCTCGCGGATTGATATACCGTTAGCTCTTGCGGCTTGGTTCATAGTCAGCTCATCTTCTCGCGAAAGTATTAGCAGCGCAAAAAGCGTTAAATTCAATTGGTCAGACAAGACGAGTCAGACAATACCAGCCTTGGCCTTGGTCTTATTTTGAGGATTTTGAAGACCCAACGATTATAGAGAGATATAGAAAATAAAATAAAGTTCATGCACATAGCACGGATATAACGGTTTTTGTCGGCATCCGATGTCAAGTTCATTAGGCCGTTGGTCAAGGGTACCCCTTTTAGACAAGACTTTATTACCCGAGCCAGAGCCCGATATAGAGACTCGGGAACCCCCGACGCTTACAACCTTATTTCAGGGTTGGTCGGCCGAGTACATTGTCGAGCGTTCATATGCGCAAGGCATTCAATATACATACATTAGGCAGCAGACGGGTTGACGGCATGTCGCGCGAAAATGCAACGGACAATACAAAATGGCTGTAGTTTATTAAAAAATCATACAAACTTTTGATGTTGCGAATGAATAGACAGTTTGACGTGATCACTGATAGCAGATAGCTTATTTTACGCTTCCACACGCACTAAAAGCAGAGGCTACGATAAGGAGCCCGGACCACGACATAAGCAAAACACACAGAGACGAGATCCGAAAAATGAATTTGATTATTGAATTGTTCATATTCAGATGCCTAGCTCCCATATACTTTAAGCAAGACAAATATAAATATAATGATCTACGGTTCCTAGGCTGTAGATTTCGGCCAGTGGATTCAAGGTAACTCTACAGCCAAGCGTTTTTCTGATTTGTGCGATTGACCGGATTAAGTGAAAAAGGGCATGCATATGGAATGACGCGAATGAACTATTGAGAATGTAGCGAGTTTCATATTTGTTTAAAACATTACCAGCTGCTTGTCAGAGCCAAGAAAAATGGCCTCTTTTTGTCCAAATGCTCGAGTGCCTTTCGAAATGGCAGGGTCTGCCAAGCGCTAACAACATGCCAGACTCCCACTATGACAAGCTTCCCCGGTGGACCCCGTGTTTACCCGGTATGCGGCTTGTTGACCGCTTTGCATAAGCCGAGACTGCAGGGATAAAAAATTACATGACCAGGGTTTGCATAAAATGAGGAGGCGGGAACGGAACGTGCATTTTACGGAATGAAGCAATTAGATGGCAGAACAAAAGGGTAGGTTTTGTAAATCGATGAATCCCTTGTTCTTGTAGGACTGCCGCCAGCCAGGTTAGATGGGCTAGATAAATATATAGAGCAGCAACCCATTCATTAAATCGATCAAGGACTGAATCGCCTGTTTGTAGTGACAGTTTTGAAGCCTAATGACATCTCACATCAGCCGAAATCCAAGAGGACGATACACGCTATTGCGGATCAGTATCTGTCTATTGGTAGTTGCATTGTCAGTCCGGTTGGCGAATATTAACGTCAAGGTGCCGGATATTTCTGGTCTCCGCTACCCGGGAGCCAAGGGCAACGATAGCGCCACTGTCACACAGGTCGTCGCCAACTCAACTCTCGGATTCGAAAAGATTATATACATAAACCTGCCCTGGAGGTATGATAAAGAAGATTCTATGGTACTACAGGCTGCTGTGTCGGGAATAGACATTACGAAATATCCTGGCGTCCCCGTTGACGATATGTTGGAAAAAGGGCTCGGCCCCACGTCTAATAAAGATCTTCTCATGCCTACCGAAAAAGCTTGTTTTAGATCCCACATGAACGCCTGGCGGGACATCATTCAAAATAATTGGCAGAGTGTACTTATCATGGAGGCGGACGCTGGATGGGATACCGATGTTCGAGAAATCATGCCACACTTCGCGGCTGGCCTCGAGAAACTTATGCATCAGCGGGGTTTGGCGCCTGACAGTGCAAAGTCTACCAGCGATGACCCGTATCTAATGGACTACTGGGACGTCCTGCAGCTTGGCATGCGGGAGACTGACGGCGATGTAGAGAATTATAACGACACTGTAGTATATCACGATCCCTATACTATGGTCACAGATAGAGAGCGTTATGGCATCGAACTTAAAGCAAATGAACGAATTATCAGATACGGATCGTTTAGCTGGTCCACTTCGACCTATGCCGTGACCAGGAGGGGAGCCATGAAATTGCTACAAAGGAGCGCCCTCGATATGGACCATTCGGTCGATAACGTCATGTGCTCATTGGCGGAAAGACCGGGTTTCCACAGTTTTATAAGCTTTCCCCCTATCTTTGTTCAGACAACTTATCAAGAAGGACTTGGCATGGCCCACCGAAATTCTGACAGAGAGCCTGGTGATGACTCTGGTGACGACTACGACGAGGCATGGGACTTTGCACGAGAGAAGATGTCGCCTTGGGCTTTTCAGGGTTATTACGACTGGGTTAAATTTAAGAAGTTTGCTTTGTGGGATTTACAAAATTATCTTTATGGACAAGAACCGTAAAACGGGACCAACGGACTTAATTAGAAGTGAAAGTATTAACTGCGACTATGGTGGTGGTTTATTTTACCATTTCCTAACCTGCTCTAGAGGATACAACATTAACCCCGCATCTTGGGCTTTTCGAAGCAATGCCTGCACATCCCCATACCCCCTTCGTCAAATCCATCTGCGTCTTAATATCCGTCCGCTATAGTGCATGGAATGCCCCTCATAAATATGAAACTGTAGATTTGGAATGCTAGATATGTAGTAGGGCTTTTTTTTTAGACCGAGCATTTGGAACGCCACGTTCGAACTCATTCAAAGGAAAAGCTGTGTCTACCGGTAATTCATTTGTCAGATGCGACATCCTTCGAAGAGATATTAGAAGCCATCAACCGATCCTTGCCAAAGAACCTAGAAATTCATTAGCAGACCCGAAAAGTCTTTGTATGTATGTCGGGCTTATAATCTGTTGTGATCTCACGAGTTAGGTTTCACTGTCACTAAAGACATGAATATTGTGATAGCCAATGGAACAATAGGACAAATATAGAAAACGAAAGTGCAATCCACGGTGATTGGGCCATGACTACACACGACGGAAAAAGAAGCGCGAAGGGTTAATAGATAACATACGCCTAGCAGCCTCATCATGACTGTGTGCATTGTCCTTTTAAATATAACCAATTTCGGCTTATGAGTGGTCGTGATTGGAGCTGAAATTTAATTGGACACGGACGCTAATGTTACATCTGTCAATTTATACATTACATGCAAGTCGTTTGTCTGCTATATCTATCCTATATTGGGGCTATATTTACATTTCACATGCTGATGCTAGAAATTGTATGGCTCAAATTTTGGCAGGTTGAAATTGGGATGGCACAGATGCGAAGAAAATTTTTTTTTACCTGAAAATGACCGAGAGGAAACTCGCAGCCATGTCTCACTAGGAATGTTCAGGTGAAACTGACTCACCATGTGACCTATCCAATTATGACTCCCGATTGTCTGCCAGATAAGTTCCGCCTTGGTGTTGCAATGGATTACTTCCATGGCACTAACTGTTGCTGTAATCCGATTCATCTGATTCTCACTAATAGTCACAGATCCAATTATGACTGTGTCGGCTGCCTCGGAGTATCGCTATTCGTCAGACAACTTGACCATACTTGCCGAATACGCTTGCCTGTATGCCATAGAAGATAGAGCAGAGATACTTATTTTCTTTAACTCCATTGAGTTGTTCTATTTGCGGTCGATTTTTCGCCTCGTCGTGGTCATTATTATCAACTAACTGTTTTCATTCGACTGTCTCTCTTATCATCCTCAGACGGAAAGTCTAGTAATAGCTATTAGAAAGGCATAGTAACATTACTTTGACCCTTGTCGTCGTACTAGAAGCCTTAATACCACCATTAGCAAAGCCCACCAACATCACCAGGTCCCTAGCGGTTTATGCCCAATCTTAATGACACACCTCAGCCATCCAATAGATAAGTTGAAAGCCAAATTATGCCATGAAGCTAAACTAGAGCACAGAGAATTAAGTTCTGGAAAGCAAATTATGAATTAACCTGCTTAATTTGTTAGCCGCAATATGCCGATTTGTTTATCTCTTACTAGGCCGATGTAGCACGAGTGTTGTAATTAGTTTAGTTAAACCTTCGCTCCAGCTTTACTAACAGTGCTCGTAGACGACCAGAAGGAGGCGCTCTCTCTGACAAAGAAAACGAAAAAGCATTTTCTGCATTGCGTATAAAAGCAGCAAACTCGTTCCTGCTCCTGATATCATTGAAACCCTGCGAAACATCAACAGAAAAGTCATTGAACGGACAACAATTGAACAAAAGTAAGCCCGATAAACAAAAAACGAGGGACCTGATAAGCCCATCGTAGCAGCCACGTCAACCACTGGGTCTCTGCACGGCCCACCGAGGGAAGGACGATACGCGCTTTTGCCGGATTGCGATTCATAGACAAAGAGATCAAAGATGAAATTAGACGATAGCGCCATTAAGAAGAACATCACAGACCGAATGGAAGAGCGCATCGAGAAAGCTCGTGCGGTTATTATTGACCAAATATCAATGCTCAGTGGAAGGCTTTTTGATCACCTGAACTTAGTCTTCGAGACATGCCGAAAGAACGCAGAGCCATTCGGTGGTGTCCAGACGACCATATGTGGAGACTTTTACATGCTGGCATTGGTAGACAAAGAGAAGTGCCGAATGCGTGTCAAAGCAAACTCATGGAAAGACGGAATTCAACACAATTTGACTCTGACATACATCCGACAGAGAGCAGCTCGTCTTTTGTGAGAATACCCAACCAGTAGCGTTGTGTCACCGACCAACCCTAGGGTCGGGTTAACCCCGAAATAAGGTTAATGAGGCCGATTTTTGATTGCATTCCTAATCTTGCCAAATCGGCCTCACGTCGCGGGAATAAAGTTACGCCTAAAAGGGTTGCTTCCTTGCCGAGTAACTTTAATTCTTTGAATGTGAACTTGATGTCAGGCGCCGGCTATAAAAACCAATTTATCCTCGCTATTGTGTCGGCTACTTTGTTTCTTCTCGATTCACTCGATTCTTTAGTTTTGTATTCTGCTATTGCTATGCCTTTTGATAATTCCTTATCTATTCATGACTGGGATCGCTTCGTCCTAACTTTTGGTCGGGTTCCCGGGTAGCCGATGCAAATTCTCGGAATAGGGTCGGTAGCACAACGCTCTTTATACTCCATTCTCAACTGCCGGTTCTGTCTTTTCTTTTTTTTTTTTTTTTTTTTTTTTAGAAATGCGAAGTACTGTATCCGTCGAGTTAGGCCCAAAATGGCTGTGGAGTAAGTCGGGGTGCTCTTACGTGGTTGGCTGGGACGATGTCATCAAACAGGCTCGCGTCGCAAGTTACTCAAAAGTAGAAATTGCAAAATTATTAAACCAGGTGGTAAAACTCGTCTTGTTATGATCCCTACTACTTATCGGCTTTTAAACTGATCTAATGCGGAACCAAATTATTTAGCTACACATCTTTGGTTTTTGGCGTCTATTGTAAAGATAGCTCTCGGCGCAACCTGCAGCGTCTGATTTTGTTGCGTAATTTCTTTGTCTGCCCTCTTCTGTCGGATGGCACCATCCCTGCCAGCGACATTAGAGTTGATTACATTTCAAGTTGGGAGGAAATAGACAACAGTGATTAAGAGTTTTCGCGCTTGGAATGGTAAAAACACAATCTTTGTTTTACTTTCGTATCTAACATGTCCTGCTTCCCAATCCATGCAGTTGCCCTTGTCTGGGATTGTCGTTGACAATATTTCGTCCAATTTTGCCGTTTTGGGCTGCCTTTCTTCTATTCTAGTCGAATTGTTCCATTAACGTGCACAGGCTGTTTGTACAAATTTCATGTTTGTATTCTACAAGGGCTACACCTAGCATTGCCATCGTCAGGCAACCTCTAAAAAACATATTTGTATTAAGAAATTAATCATTAATTTTGCTTTTCTCTGTATTCTTTCTGCTTTTGCTCTGCAGTTTGCTGTTCACCTATGATCTAGGCTGATCGCATGTTACATTCTCATGTAGATACACTTCTATCCCTGTCTTGCTTTTTCCTGGCCTTTCTGCCCACAGTTATCTCTGCTTTTCATATCTTCCTTCTAATAGCTTTACCACCTTTTTTCTGTAGTCTTTTCTTCTAACATCGTCATCTCGTTCAAAGGCAGAGATAGGCCGCCCAGCTTTTTTAACTGTCGTTGTTCTTCATGCTTAGGTATCTGGCTCTCCAGTTGCGTGTATTCCTTTGACGCTGAAGAGCCTTCTGGCGATGTAGAATATAAATATGTCACTGCCACAACTATAGTAGAACCAGCAACAAAGTTCACGGTCACCAAAAAATCGAAGAAATAAACACTAGCGACAAATGAAATCAGAATCGAAATAGACGTAGCAAAATTTTTGGCCAAATTGTCAGCATACTTTACACACAAGCTAACAGCTAGTCCTCCAATTGCTTGTAGCATAATCACAGTCCAAACCACTTCGTTGTATCCATGGAAAAATCCGTGCTCTTGGATGTTTCTACCGTCCTTAAGCAACACGCCAATAAACAGCGCAGGAATAATACTGAACATCGACAGTTGCACATTTCGAACCCATACAGATATCTTCTTGCTATCCTTGAGCATCTTTTCAAAGTAAATTCCTGCCAGCCCGCTCAACACACAGGCAACGAAAACGGCAGCTAAACCGATAATGTTATTCATCTGGTACTTGCCCGACTCATGATCGCTTAAAGACCTTGCTTGCTCTCTCCTTTCCTGTTCTGTCTTTCCAATCAGTCCATAGAATGCATCGGCTGGCATCTGAACTAAACCAATGCCCAGCGTGAGTAGCACTAAACAAAGCCACTGCCTCGAGGAAAGTCTGCGATGCAACATAGTCACAGCGAAAAAGGCGGTGGTCAGGATCTTTAATTGGCAAGTTATCTGGTAACTGGCTGCATCTAGATTAGATATTGCGACATACTGGAGCGAGTTTTGTAACGTATAGATCAATGCTGGAATGCTCATCTTCCAAAACTGAGCATTGATAGTCTCTTCAACTGTAGATCTCAGCCCCTGCTGGTGTATAGCAATACAAAACGAGACTAAAAACTTCAGTACTTCATTCAGTAACACAGCTGTCGAGGTATAGTACCTGCTTGATTCATCGTACCCCGGCATGACTCTCGAATAATGCATCACAAGAATGAGCGATGAGTTTTGAATGGTCAATGTCACCAGTGAGATATATGTCAGCGGAATCCCAAATAGCGTCTCCGACATATTTTTTTGCTTCTTCTTTGTTTGTTTCGATTTTCGGGTCCTAGTTTAAATCGCGCGCAGGCAGTTGATGTATGATTTTGTTATTGAACGAATCTTATGATGCTATTTTGCAGGGAAAAAAGAGAAATCGTTGCGTCTGTGCAAATGTGTCCAATAAATGTACGGCAGCTGGATAGATCTAGTGCAGACGCCCTTTCTAGATGATTTTTCAACTCGTCAATTTATGACTTTACCTTTGCTTCCTAAAATACTAAGGTACTCCTTGACTCACCACTCTGATCGGTTTTTTTGCTCCATGATTTCCGGAGATTATACTGATACTGGAATGAGCCAACATGACTGTACACCTACTTGCCTGCTTGGTCATCTCACCTGCCATGTTCAATCCTGTCGTATCGGCCGCTGTGGGCAATTCTGTCGTATCGGCCGCTATGGGCGATTTTGTCGTATTGGCCGCTGTGGGAAAATTTGTCGTATCGGCAGCTGTGGGCAAATTTGTCGTATCGGCCGTAACGTGGTTGGCAGGGATGATGCCATCCGACAGAAGACAGCACGGTTAACGCCGCAGGCTGAGCCGCGAGTTACGTTTTATGGCTTTCAAAAGTAGAAATTGCAAAATTATTTAATCAGATAGTAAAGCTTCTCTTAATATGATCATTGCTACTTGTTAGCTTTTAAACTGATCTAATGCGGAAGCAAATTATTTAGCTATACATCTTTGATTTTTGACGTCTATTTTGAGGCACTAACTGCGGCGCCCGGTTTCTGCTGCGTAATTTCTTTTTCTGCTGTCTTCTGTCGGATGGCAACGTCCCTACCAACCACATTAATGGGCTAGGGCTCAAGTTCTATTTAAATAAAACAGCTGGCAGCCTCTCTAACCTTAAATTTAATGGCTGAATTACTCTTCTTGCAATTGGAGGAGCACATGAACCCACTTGTCATAGCCTGTAACGAGATTCTGACTAAATTCAAACTCTTTTCCGCCTCGCCAGTTTAATGGCTCTCCTGGGTGCTATGGCGGTAGTGGATCAAGTTCAACAGTTTTGTGTCCCTTGTCAAATGATCCCTGTAAGAATCGGCAAGAGATGAGCCGTCGTCATCGTCAACATTTGAAACTGATGAAGTTTCAACCCGTATCTTTCTTTTTTTTGTATTCCATCTCAGCATTTATTGCTTTTGGCTTAATTTATTCTAATTTTTTTGCTTTCCTTTTTCTGACTCACGCAATTCCTTCCCCGTTTCGGGACTCATAAATATCAGCAAATTAATAAGCCTAAATGGCTCCATTCAAATGAACTTCACTCCCTTAATATCAAGCATGAATTTCCAGTCGGCCTAATGATTTTATGATGGCTCACTATAAACCGAATCTTTTTTTTTTTTACAAAAATATGTCTATCAAAACATTACGCGGATTACCATCTACCGTCTGAATTGTTTCGGTTACCGAGCGCCCTAACCGCGCCCCGACCGACTCCGTGCTGATATATCTGCGCAGAGGTGCGTATGTTCTGCCCCTGGGAATTGACCAGTACAAATTTCCTGTAAACTTCA
>JAKTVX010000114.1:0-13124 GCA_030581755.1 Crinitomyces ghanaensis
TTTTTTTTTTTTTTTTTTTTTTTTTTTTTTTTTTTTTTTTTTTTTTTTTTTATTTATTATCCTTTCGCTTCGTCCCACACTGTATAACTGAGTCAAATTGGCAAGACTCTAGATAAAGTTAATGCACATTTCATTTCCCCTTATCCGCCTCGCATCTCCCTAATAAACAGCCACTAACACATATTAAATGCGCCGACGTGCAGTGTCTTCAGCATCTTCGCGGTCCTCCTTAGCCGACTCAGTCCTTGGAGAACAGGAATTGGCCAGTTTGTATGATTATTTGGCCAAAGTCATATTACTAGGTCCAAGTGGATGCGGCAAGTCTTGTATATTGCATAGGTTTATTAAGGATGAATGGAGAGTATTAGCATCCCAGACTATAGGAGTGGAATTTTCTTCCAAGATCGTTAAAATTGGTCAGGACGCTTCCTCCAAGCGGAATATCAAATTACAGCTGTGGGACACGGCCGGTCAAGAGAGATTTAGGTCTTTAACTAGAGGCTATTATAGAGGCTCTGCAGGTGTCCTGTTAGTATATGACATCACCACTCGCGAATCATTTGACAAATTAAGAGAGTTCATTACAGATATTAAAGCATTAACAGCTCCTACCACTTCAATTATTTTAGCAGCAAACAAATCCGACCTGAAGGATGCAGATAGTACAATAATAAATCCCTCATCAATTGTGACCATGTCAGAGGTTCATGAATTTTGTATACAGAACGGAAACATTCCATTTATCGAGACTTCAGCTCTTACTGGTCAGAATGTAGAAGAAGTGTTCAATAGATTAGCTTCCATGATTCTGACGAAAATAGAATTAGGTGAAATCGACCCTGAAGATATTGATAGTGGAGTTCAGTACGGTGAAGTCCCTAGATGGGATAACCCGATGCCTCGGCAGCGGGGAATACTGTTGAACAGTTGGTTAGGTTCCACCAGCAGGTGCTGTTGAAGAGTTGTACGTTCGATCATTTTTGCTCGACATTCCCTCGAAGTCCAGTCCGCGGCGGGCCATCTTAATAGCATTCATTATTCACTAACCAACAAGCCGGAAGACTCAGCAGCAGTCGAACGACTGGGAATTGCCGGAGAAGGTTTGATCATTCCTGTC
Source organism: Crinitomyces ghanaensis (assembly GCA_030581755.1). Classification (NCBI taxonomy): domain Eukaryota; kingdom Fungi; phylum Ascomycota; class Dipodascomycetes; order Dipodascales; family Trichomonascaceae; genus Crinitomyces; species Crinitomyces ghanaensis. The sequence goes on from JAKTVX010000114.1 coordinate 1,118, forward strand.
GAACAGTCAAGTGTTTGATTTTGGACTCTTTCGTCGCATTCTGTTGTGGCCTCCCCCGTCGTGTCTGCTAATATTAACAACTACGTGATTTTATTTTCGATATAATCATTATAACTTTTGTCATCATCATTGAGAAAAATAGCCAATAACTTGTCCACTGTTTCTTGCGCTTGTGAAATATTGAGATGCGGTGTTCTCAATTGTCCCTTAAGAGCTAAACATGTACCTTTAACTGCCAATTGGCACAGCAGTGCAAAATCTACGTTATTCTCTTTGTTTATTCCACGTAATCTTAACGCTGAAAATGCGAGTCGCTGAATAGCCGTTCTGTTGCGCAATTCGTATTCAGTTTCCTGGACTGGCTTGTATATGTCATGATCAAATCCGGTGGACTGCCGAAGGGCTAGCTCAAATGGGGTTGCACGAAAACTCGTTTGGCCTTCTTCCTTGGGGTCAGCCGCTACTTTCGTCCCTTCTTTACCCCTCTCCTCTTTCTTCACTTCATTAGTGTCCAAGAACCACACTGACTTGTCGGCCAATTCATCGCCATCGCCCTGCTCCATTTCTTCCTCCTCTTGCTTAATCGTGGTAGAATGTGAATAGAGAACACTCATAACTGACTCATCAACAGTCACGGGCACCGCATAAAGCTTTTTCCTCTCCACATAAAACATCACGTACTGCGGAATTCTGATGGTCAGTTTTTCGCTCTTCTCGCGGTTTTCGTTTTTTCGTCGTGCGCTTCTAGGTTCTGCATTCACTTCGACTAATAACGCGCGATTGCTTATTTTTGGTTGATTATTCCCACGTTCTTTAGAGCGTAATAGACGCGTAAAAAACCTCTCAGTATCTCGGGATCCACTGGTTACTCTTAGTACTCCGCCGGACAGCATCCACAATGGCATCCTATTAGGATCAATCACCCCGTATGTGGTCATAGTTAGCTGATAGTATGAACTAATTTTACTCAAACAATGTCTGGTTTTACACCAAAGCATCACATTATCAACATGAGGCAATGAAAATCCCAATCTTTGGGTCTGTTCTAATCTTCCTTTCCAAACACATGTATAAACCCCCATTCACAGACATCCGTATGTTGATGACGCGCACTCGCGGAAGTATTGGCAGCATAATTAGGCCCGATAAACCCTAACCTATTCTCTTTTGTCTTTAACCTTTTTTTTTTTTTTTGTTTTCTACGTTGAAGTGGTTATCCCAGAACGCCAATTTTCTGACTGACTGCTTATGTAAACGTACCAACGAGATTTTTCTTTTCTAGGGTCACAAAGTAACTATACTTAGGTTTTCATTTCTACGCAGCACAGCACGCACAGGGGGGCGATTACAGTACAATATTAATCTGGACCCACTATGGTAAAACCATCGATTTCCCGTGTATATGCAGATGCAAATCAACGGATGCCCCAAAGCTACTGGGACTATGAGAATATTATTATTAAATGGGGCTCTTTACAAGACTATGAAATTGTTCGTAAGATTGGACGAGGCAAATATTCCGAAGCGTTTGCTGGTGTAAACTTGGCAAATAATGGTTCATGCGTTATCAAAGTGTTAAAGCCCGTGAAAAAGAAGAAGATTAAGCGTGAAATCAAGATTTTGCAGAACTTGGCCGGCGGTACGAACATAGTGAGTTTGTTGGATATTGTACGTGATCCGTTGAGCAAGACTCCATCGTTAATTTTTGAGTATGTCAATAACACCGATTTCCGAATCTTGTATCCCAAGTTAACAGATTACGACATTCGATATTATATTTATGAATTACTGAAAGCCTTAGATTACTCTCATTCACGAGGTATCATGCATCGTGATGTTAAGCCTCATAACGTAATGATTGACCACGAAAATAGAAAGTTACGATTAATCGATTGGGGGTTGGCCGAGTTTTATCATCCAGGAACCGAATATAATGTGCGCGTGGCTTCAAGATGTTTTAAGGGACCTGAACTTTTGGTTGATATGCAGATGTACGACTATTCGCTAGATATGTGGTCTTTAGGGGCCATGTTTGCATCTATGATTTTTAGGAAGGATCCATTTTTTCATGGATCTTCTAATGCAGATCAGTTAGTTAAAATTGCCAAAGTTTTAGGAACTGATGAGTTATTTGCCTATCTCCGGAAATATGACTTAGAATTGGACCATCAATATGACAAAATCTTAGGCAACTATGCTAGAAAACCTTGGAGACGGTTCATTACAGCGGACAACAAGCATTTAGTCTCGGATGATGCGATAGATTTCCTTGACAAATTATTGCGTTATGATCATCAAGAAAGGCTTACAGCACAAGAAGCTATGGCGCATGTCTACTTCGCACCTGTTAGGTCATCTTAGATGGTCACATATAAATACAACTATACACTTATACGACAACTAATAAAGGAAGATACGAGTTAATTCATTGATTAAGTAGAAAATATTTCATTAAATATAAATAGTTACAAGTCATAATCATCATCGATGTCAATATTATTAGTGTTCATTGTTGTTATTGTCGTTGTTACTGTTGTTGTTATTATTGTTATTATTATTAGTGATTTCATTAGTGTTGTTGTTATTAATATAAGTATCGTCATTAGTAACCACGTCTGTGTCGTTGGTTTTTATTTTGTTGTTGTTGCCGTCATCAACACGCATTTTCTCCTCATCCATCTCGGCCTCGCCAGACTCACCATTATTATTATTATTCTTAGCAATGTTGTCAACATCTAATAATGTAGAAAGTAATTTCGACAATTCGGCCACCGTGGCGGCTCTGGCATCATCCGATATGGCTGAACTTATGGCCCGCAGGTACAGTGTGGCCAATGCATTCTCAATCCGAGTAATTAATTGATCAAAAAACAACGTATAGTCATAATCTGTGGGTGGGATGACTATTCCCACTGAATTTGCAGTCTTGCGATTAAAATCGGCAAATCCTCCTGTATCCGGCATTCCCATATTGAGCATCGAACAAACTTTCTCTAGTCGGTTAGATATAAACCTCAGTTGTGACAAGATATCCATCGTCAATCCGCCGACTCGTCTTGCCCCTGCTCCTAATGGGTGAGAAGGTCGCTTGCGTTTCCTCATCTCCGTCTGTTGACTAGTCTGGAAATGATGCGCTTGTTGGCTAATCTGGTCCGACGTGCGATTCTCTTCGTGATATTTCATGCGTCCGTCAAGCCCTCCAGGGTATATGACAGTGATCATTTCGGGATTTTCAAGCCCCTTCAGCTTCATTTCTCCCAAATCTTGAATCGCGTATCCTGTGACTTTGAGGATTTTCATATCACGGTCTAAGATGTTGCCCATCGTTTCATCTCCATATGCCTCCTGGATACTCTTGCGATGTTGCACAACTGCTTCATGAGATTGGTCCAAACGCCTGATCTCTGCTAGAAAATCAGACGACACTGTAATCTGGCCTCCATCTGCCACGGCGCTTATTCTTGCAGTACGATTCACCATGGGTCCAAAATAATCCATTCGTTTCGTAATCACGTCCGTTTCAAACACGGGAATTCCCCAATGGATCCCCATCCGCACTGATAAACCGCGGAATAAAATCTTGCCATTATCATCGGTAATCAATCCAGCTTCTTCACTTTCCAAAATTTCGGCTGGCCAGTCCGCATCTATCAGCTGCTGTTGAACATTAAAACACCATAACAATGCCGATGTTGGTGTCGGGAATGAAACAATAAACGCATCTCCTTCTGTTTTAACTTCATAACCTCCCATGATGCGGATGTTTCGGCGCATGACTGCGTTATGCAGTTTAATCGCTGATCGCATTGCAATTGGATAATTTTCCCAAAGAACCGTAGAATTCTTAATATCAGTAAATACCATGGCTACATCCCCCACAGGGGGATCGACTTCCCCACCAAGCCGAGCCAATGCCGAATCCTCCGGAAGCAAAGACTTATCGCGCCTCTTTTTGAATAATGACGAATTTAATAGTATGTCTTCTTCCCCCGTGCCAACACTTAGTGGCCCGCCAACCTGCGCCAGTCCTTTATTCTGTCGAGCGCTTGATTTACGTCGGAATCCTCCCACGCCAATTACCATTACCATGATCTTTTCCGTGCACCCATATCCAATGGCAAAATCCCGTAGTTTCTGGGCAGCCGTCATCGGATCATTGATCTCTGTCCGCGCCAAATCGACGGCATCCTCAAATGACATGTATTCCCAGAGTTGCTTGGATGCGATGATCAAGAAATCATCCGCATCTGTAAGATCGTGTTCCGAGATTGATGGAGCCGCAAACACATGAGGAATCAGGTTGTAAAATCCAATAATTCGTGAGACATCTAGCACGTCATCCAGGAGGCCGTTGTTAGAAATTAGGCCAGCTCCTCCACGAATCCGTGCTAACTCCTCGGCAGACGTTGGGTCATGTTTCTGAGTGACGACTTTATATTCGCCATTTCCACGCGACAGTACCGCCATCGTATCGCCCACATTGGCCACATACATCTTGCTATCATTAATGTAGACTACCGTCGCACAAGAGCCCGTACTGCGATCACTTTCTGTCAAATTAGCGGCCGTCGAGCTACGATGGCCCAGATATGTGCGAGCAATCTCCTCACGACCTAGCATCGTAGTGTTGCCGATCTCCTTGTTGGTCGATAAAAACGCCCGGCGCAAAGCATCTTGAACTGTTTCCCCTTTTCTCAGCTTTTCTAACTCCTGATAAAAAATTCCAACAAATGTTTCTTGAACAAGTGCGCAAACTTTGTTTCCTCCTGCGTCGCATGCTCGGCCTGACGGCGTGGATGATGATCGATTAAACGATGTTCGGCCATCAAACAACCCAATAATGGCCTCTTTGTCATTTCCGCGGAACTTCTCCAAGACCAAGTCCATAACAGATAAATTCTCTGTTGCTCCCAATGAGTCGGCCATGCCATATCCCATAGACAGAACATATGAACCGTAAGTACGCACGCGACAATTTTCAGTTTGATCGGGAACTGATGGCGTCATTAATGTAACGTCCATAAGGCCCAAAACCCTCAGTTTATTCAACACTGTAAAGTCACTGAGATTAGGTTGCTCTCCGGGTCCTCTAGCAAAAGTTCCAGGTCCATGCTGACTCTTAATTTCCAGTCGTCGATTTCCTGAAAAATTTAAATACTTGAGTTCGGGGTTATAATGCCAATTCCAATCGTATGGCCAGTTGTTAATGTTATACCTCAACGAATTGGATCCGACATCAAATACTTGCAAATGTGCAATTTTACCAACCTCTGCAGGCAAGGAATGAAGCTTATTTAAGTTGACATAAAACACTTTGAGCGCCTGCAGTTTCTCCAAATCATCTGGCGGAAGACTAGTAAGATTGTTGCCGGACAAATACAACTCACGCAATCGTTGAAGTCTGACAAGTGTACCCGCTGGAATGTCCATAAGCTCGTTATATGACAAATTGAGCATCTGCAGTTGGAACAATCCGCTTATCTCCCACAAACAATCTTCCGTCAGCCGATTGTCCGCAGCCCTAAGAGTAGTCAGACATAATGATAATGGAGGACTCGACTGTCGCAAATTGCTATACGGTCCTCCAGTGTCGCTATCCATTATAGGAACTAACTCAAAGTTCGCCGCGCTGCCCGTTGCTTGAGGAGGCACTGGATATTCTGATCCTCGGCGCGACATTCCTTCACGTGGACTCGGCATTGACGATGATTCAGATCGCGCAGACGGCCTGCGATCATTCCAATTCTTATCGCGCACAAAGTCGAACTCTCCGCTAAATGCAGGCGGCGCAGTCAACGCAGGCAGAGGACTAGATGTTCCTCCCTGGCTTGATCCTGACGTCGCTAGGCCTGTTCCTCCCGGATATTTATGCGCCATGTCGGCACTTCCCACGCTAGATCCGTGCGGTTTAGACTTCGGGAACGCTTGAAGCAAATTGGACGACACGTTAAGCTCCAAGAGTGACGACAAGTTCCATATTTCTTGCGGTAGGCTTTTGAGATTGTTGCTATGCAGATCCAAAGTTCGCAGTTCTTGCAGCTGGTCAATGCCATCCGGAAGAACAGAGAGCTGGTTGTTAGAAACGTTGAGATAAAGTAACCGCCTTAACGAGCCAATATTTGCAGGTAAATGGACCAGATGATTGCCATTTAGTACCAGTCGTTCAACCATGGGAATCTGTTCCACAAGCGATTCACTGAGATCTGTTAGTTTGGCTTTACCAAGATCTAACACTGCAAGAGATGTAAGTGGTTCGCGAAACGAAATTTGTGTGATTGGGTTACGATCCAAATGAAGCAAATTCAGTCTCTGAAATGTCATATCACACGCGGAAACATTGTTTTTCGAACAATACAAGCTGGTTAAGTTGGCTAACTGTGACAACACGTCAATCTTGTGGATGTTGTTAAATCTCACGTCCAGCTCAGTCAACGATCTCAGTTTGACGAACTCGGGAGGAAACCCAGACAAATTGTTGTTAGTCATGCCAAGCTTTTCTAAACTGGTGAGATCCCCAATCTCTTTAGGAAGTCGTTGGATCTGGTTAAACGACAAGTCTAGCGAAACCAATGTTTTAATACTGCAAACGGACAAGTTTATATCACTGAGATTGTTGGAAGACATATTGAGCAACCGCAAGTTGTTGAGCTGACATAGCTCGTTCGGCAGCTCATTGATGCGATTACCCTGAAGATTAAGTGACTTAAGATTACGAAGCTCCGTAAAATCCAAATTGTCCAGTGTCACCAGTAAATTGTTTGATAAGTCTAATGACACTAGCGTCGACGCTCGATTGATATTATGAGGGAATTGGATGCAATGGTTGTTGATGAATCGAATCGCGCGAAGGTTGACGCAGGATTGAATAAAATCTAATGGCACAACAATTGCAGGATTCTCGCTAACATCCAGAAACTCAACTTCTTCAGCATGCTGATGAAAAACAATAGGAATCGTTTGAAGTGACCTATTTCTCAGAAATACTGTGCGAAAATCTCTGGTTGAGAGTGCATCATCGGTAGGAAAAGATTTAAGGGGAGATTTTGAAAACACAAATCGACATAAATACCCTAAATCTTCACGTCCTAAATCCTGATATCGATCTCTCTCCGTATACCCAATAAACTGCAATAATGCACGCTGAAGCATTAAGGGCCGTTCTTTTTTCTGCAATACCCGAGTCAATCCCCCGCTGCGGACCGTCAAGTCGTACCCAGCAACGGAATCCAAGAAAAACTTTTTTCCAAGTATTTGTAGTAGTTCGGCTACAGTGATCTCTAACGGACAAGAGACTGTGCCAAAAGTATCATCGTCTCGGTACACCCGAAGAAAGTAATTCTTCTTGCCCTCTTCGGCCAATGTGCTGGAATCCATGGCCCCCCATAGAGCATCCTCGGTGGTGGGTGTGTATGACGTGTTCACACCCCAACTTTCTGGAGCCTTCCACGAGGACTCCTCCTCTACCTTCAGCGGCGCCGGTCCAGGCGCTCCTTCTTTCACGATTCCTGACATCTCACGAAGATTGGTATCCAAGTGGACTCCACCAACCGGTGCCGCTTCATCCGCATGTCTGAGATCTTCCCCCCCTGCTGTCGAGGGTAGCCGCACTGGCTCCTCATTCGTTCCTCCTCGTTTTGTAAACAGCCCGTGATGTAAATGATGATGATGCGCCGCCTGCGGAAGCGGTTGCCTAGAGGTGCTACTTGTTATTCCCATTCCCTTCAGTAAAGATGATTGTGACGCAGTTCGCCGAAGCTTGCTCAAATTCTTGGTTCTTTCATTCGCATAAGGCCCCGTGCTAGTAGGTTCTAGCTTAGGACTATTCTGCTGAGATACTCCTCCTCCTAGCTCTTCTCGGGAATAAAATGGATCATGTATCGGGTTTCGCAAACTCGCCGACGAATACCGAGGCTTTAGCGAACGATTATGCAACTGCTGTTGCTGCTCCCCACTAGTGCTAGACGATGATTTCGATGCTTTGCGCGACCTAGGCTGGATCTCTTCTTCGGTTCCGCCGGCGCTTCCTCCTTTTGCTCGAAGTTTTCCAAAAAAGCCTCGCTTGCTTTTCTTCGCTTTTCCAAGCGCAAGTGATCCGCCTATGGCCTGGTCGGACAATCCTGAAGCACCAGACGCAATTGATCCTGATCTACTGCCTGGAGTACTTTGAGTTCCCTGTTGATCATATTGTTCAAGTAACCGCATGCCAATCGGATCCAAATGGCTTTGTATTTGTTCCTAGTTAGCTAACCATTTCCTTCTTTTCAACCTCTTTTTCTTTTCTTTTTTTTGTTTGATACTTACAGGTTCAGGAAGATACGTAGGATTGGGCCTTGAATTTACAAAAAAATCCCCCCTATTAGAATAGGCACTACTTTGTGACATCGCCAACGGATTAGGCTCGTTCGGCGATAATGTTCCACTTAATTCGGCCTCATCATCTGCGTCGGAGTTGTCGTTAATGTTACGCGATAATCTAGAATTGTTGGACGAAACTGTCTGATTCGATGCGTATGAAGGCCGCCGAGATTCTAGGTCATTTTCACGTCTCAGCTGAAATAGTGGATGATCTTCATCGAAATGCATGCGATGAGATGCTTGTGACTGCGATTGTGCCATCTGAGGTTCTTGGTGTTGGTGTTGTGAATAATTATACGTCCGGTTATCCAAGGAGGGCGGCCGGCTGAGGGAAGGGCTTCGACTCAGTACTGGAAGATGCATATGTGAGAATGCGGTCTTCATCCGCCCATGTAACGTCTTCTTTTTGTTTTTTTGTTGGCCACTTCCTCCACCGACACTACTGGTTACTACTATTGGCTCTTCTTCGTCATCACTAGGCGCCGCAGACGGAGGAGCTGAAACGTCTTGCTCCAGCGACCGTCGATCTCTCCGTCGACTTGAAGGATTCGATTCAAAAGGCATTGTAAACTCCGGTCTGGTTAGCACTGTAGAAGCTAATAAACGCTCGCTAAAAAAAAACTAGTAATGAACAAGAGATACTTACAGAGGACTAAAATACCGTGCGCTTCCTCGATCACCAGAAGCATTTGTGTAATTGTACCTCGTCGGCCCGGTCATACTCCTCTGCGCCAACGGCCTCCGCGGGGTATTAGTACTAGTGTCGATGTTGTTATTGTTCTTCTGCGCACCGGGGTTACCGCCTCTCATGTCTCCACTGTCGTAACCATCGTCGACTGCAGTCTTCGACCGTCCAATCCCCGACAAATTGGGCTTCAACGAAGCATCTTGAGTTTTCCGCCTCATTTGGCGTCAATTGCTTTCTCAATATTAAAAGGTGTTTATATGGTTTTTTGGGCTGTCACCCGCAAAGTCTGTGCAGGAAAAGCAATTGCTTTTTGCGTTTAGCTTCTCGCTCCAGTACGTTGCCGCAGGTCTCAAGTTTAAAGGGTTAAGGGGCGGCCTCCCTACTTGGTTAGCCGCGCGCAAATTAGCTCGCTATAAGTTGATGTGCAGTAAAGATAAATATTCTCCTGCGGATCTCCCATCTTACCCGTTTTTATTTGTCACCTGTTTCCAATGTATTTTCTTGTCCTTTTCGATTTTGTAGTAACTTCGTATAGTTTTTCTAAGTCTTGGGTCGATTTTTTAAAAAAAAATCTTGTTGGGATTTATTTGGTATCTACTATGACGCAGTACTGCAGCCAATAGCAAATAGCCCGTGCATGCGTGCCAGATTGGTTTCATCACTGAATTCGAACATTTGAAACACAACCTAAACAAGACTATTATCTTTCCGTCCACCCTATGCGAATGGCTAAACTGCTATCATTACGATTGGTAATGTACCACTTTATTTATATTAACCAACCTCTACAACTCATTGTCCAGTAATCAATCCCTGTCGACAATTACCCGTTTCTCCTGATGGCTCAATTGGGCGTCGGAACCCGCCGCACTCCCGATTCGATAACTAACTACGCCTAGCCGTGCATACATTCTTGTTTTTGCTCTTTGGGCTTTTAACCTTAAAACTCTTACGATGCACCTATAGCATCCTTCCTTTTTTCAAAAAAAAATAAATCAAAATATACAAAAAAAAGATCGGTCGTAAACACATTTTATTATCAATTGCTAGAGTTTATAGAATATTTGACATATATTTCTCAATATCGATGGCCATTTGGCAGGTCCCTAATCCTTGTGATGTTACATTTATTGCTAATCTTAGACGACCACAACAAAAGAAAATAAGAATGCGTTATTCGCCCAGTTTAGGTAACTTAAGTGGCCACGCCCAGTTAATCGCGCAGCAGCCGCATGCACATCCAGATGCGAGGCTGAGTTTTTGAAACAATTTTTGCCCCTCATCTTAACTAGTTGGTTTAGTTGTGAGCCATCCTCGTCGTGGACGGACAGGTTGGCCGCTGAATTTTGTCTACCCAAATTTATAGGCAACCACATATACTTTATCTAATCCATTCGGTTAGATGGACTTTATCTAAGCACAGATCTGTAACGGGTACCCTTTTTTTTTTTTCTAACTCTTCGGCCGTTAGCGCTGCGTAGACATGCGAACGTCACCTTTTCGTCTCTTCTTTGCTTTTTCTTTTGCTTGACGTAACACCACCCAATTTTGATCGCATAAGAATGGAATTGGACTGTAATTGTGGCATCCATACTTAGCCACATATACTGCTTTCAATTCGTTTCTGTATTTCTCCATGCCCACCAGCCCCTTCCATTGTTTTATGACAAGGATTAATGAATTATTGCGTTCCTAATATGTCAGATAATCCTTTAGAATGTGGCCCTTACAGCATCATGTAGTTCACACGAAAAAACGAAAAAAATTCTAAATAAATGTCAAGCATCACGTTTTGTATTTCCTCTATGTTTTCTTCTTGTAGTTCATTGTCACTATTTCCTTTACTTCAATTCATCCACTTTCATTTTTTTCAGAAATTCGGGTGGTGGAAAGTGGGCGTGCTTTTCTTGTCCATGTCAAGGGAATGGGAACGCATCAATTGAGTGACTAGGAGCCAATATAAATAATGGACAGATGCCATCGCCTGTCATCTTCTTTTTTGCTACAGGTAAACATTCAAACAACAATGCGGCAAATTAATTTGTTCGTGTTTTTGTCGTTGCTATTATTGCCGATAGCAAATACCGTTGTTATTAATTCTCCAAATGCTGTGTATGTATCCTCAATTCTTCTCTATTCCAAATTTCTCCCTTTCCTTCGCTCTCTTTCTTTTTATGTTTATCCCTCTTCTAACCAGCTGCCAAGGCCCAGACTGCCCTCAATCATCCACACCCGTTTGTGTCGGCCAAAACTACACAACGGTCGTGTCTCCGGCTCAAATAGTACCTGCAGCAGTATGCATTGGTCCGAACTGTGCTTCCTCAAGCTCAACTCGGCGAACGACGTCGACATCTTCGTCATCGAGTTCTTCCTCTCACAGCACCTCTACAAGTTCTTCTCGCAGCTCGTCCCAAAGTACCTCCACTTCTCGCAGCTCGTCACAAAGTACATCAACTTCGCGGAGTTCTTCGCAGAGTACGTCCACATCTCGAAGCTCATCCAGCTCCTTCCAAACTACATCGACTTCGCGCAGCTCATCCCACACTACGTCGCAAAGTACTTCGACTTCCCGTAGTTCATCCCAGAGTACTTCGACTTCTCGCAGCTCGTCCCAAAGTACTTTCACTTCTCGGAGCTCCTCCCAAACTACATCGACTTCACGTAGTTCATCCCAAGCTACATCGACTTCTCGTAGTTCATCCCAGAGTACTTCGACTTCTCGCAGCTCATCCCAAAGTACTTCGACTTCTCGTAGTTCTTCTCACAGCTCGTCCCTAAGTACGTCGACTTCGCGCACCACGTCTCAAAGTACTTCGACTTCGCGCACCACCTCCCAAAGTACGTCTACTTCTCGCAGCTCCTCTCACAGCTCGTCCCAAAGTACTTCGACTTCTCGCAGCTCCTCGCACAGTACTTCCACTTCCCGCAGCTCCTCGCACAGTACTTCCACTTCTCACAGTACTT
>JAKTVX010000115.1:0-13094 GCA_030581755.1 Crinitomyces ghanaensis
TTGTTTTTTTGTTTTTTTTTTTTTTTTTTTTTTTTTTTCGCAGCAGTCGTAGACTTCTAACGTGTCTTCTCTTCTATCTGCGCATGCCGCCTTCGACCATTTATCGCTAAACAAAAATACCAGGGTAGGGTGTGTATCTTCCTTGCCCCAGATTTGCCTATTTTGCTTGAAGTTTGTCTGACCACCGGAAAGTTGAACCAAGAAAATTAACTATGACGGGTTATCGAAGCCAAGACTTGTATGGAGGAGCCATTGAATCGTGCGTACCATTGAAATTTAAGGACGCAAGTGATTTCAGGCAAGTTCCGGATACTCAAGAGGTATTTGTAGGAGACGAAGATTCACCAGATCATTCAATTGTATTTGATATTTTAGAAAGTATTGACGAAGCACCGCAGGACGACATTGCTAAAGCCGGTGAACTGCATTTAGCAGAGATTGCCAGCTTGAATGGAGTTGAGGGACAATATCGAATTCTTTCGACCGAGAAAATAGAAATTTCGCACCACCGGTAAGTATTTGGGAAGCTTTTGGTAGATGGCATGATTGGCCGAGGCAGCGACCGATAAACAGAAAAGGAAAAAGAAAAGAAAGAAAGAAAGAAATCTAACCAGCGAATGTCCAGGTATTGTGATCACAGCAGTTCAACCCGCACATAAATGGGGTCGGCTGGAACATAGCAGTGGTGATGGGCCTCTTGAACCATTGTTGCTGATTGTCATAGGGCTCGCACGACTATTTAAAGTAGACACGGATATTCTTGTTTCATATAATGTCCCAATTCGAGAAACCAGTCAATTGCAGCAATTGTATGCATATGCAAGGGGCGACCAGCCGTTCTCAATGGAGGCAAGTGCAGGAGCCGACCCCGAGCTAAGGAGAGCTATTGAACTGGCGCAAGAGCGAGCTAAGATGGCGCTACAAAAATTCGCAATAAAAGATTGGAATCTATTTATCAATTAGTGGATAAACAAGTCATGATTTAAGGTTCTAACTGACCTGACAAAGGATGGAGGGGTTAATTTTAAATTTAACTTGCAGATGTAACTGACTTTACCCCTGCGCAAGAAGGGGAAGAGGAAAAAGCAATAGCGACGAGACAACAACTAGCAAGACAAGAACAAATGAAATAAAAGAAAATGATAAAGAATTCAAAAAATAAGATAAGAAAAAATTGCGGAAAATAAGCAAGGACAAATAAGAAGGGACGACTCTGAATTTAGGATCTTCGGGCTGAAGATCCTGAAAAACAGGTTTTCGTATACGCAAGTATTGTCCATTTTTATTGTGGTTACAGAATAATCCAAAAATAGATACTACAGCCAGCCAAATCTCTTCTCTGACCCGACCCACTTAAACTTGTTACAGCCTCGTTCCTGAGTTGGGCTAACTAACACCTTCGCTCCTAGCCCTAACCCAGATTGTCTTTTTATGAGTGACCTGTAACTCTCGAACAACACGTTGTAAATAAATAGTTTGTGCACAGATACACTAGCTATAAATATATATGTTCCTGGCCGGTCGAGCATATTGTATTATAATTTAGAGATTGACCGACGACCGGTGACGAGACAAAAGAAGAAAGAGTACGAAAGAGATTTATTGGAACATATAGGTAGGAATTTCACTACTATATTGTACGGCACACACACACGTATACGGTAACTATCTACGGACAACAAGTAGACAAGAAAAAAAAAATACAAAAGAACAAAATGATATCATCTCGTCGATCGCTGGTGATGTTAACTGTGGGTGTGGTGTTGATAATCATCTTCTTCTTTACTGGCGGGCCCAAAAATATCAGCACTAAAGATTTACTGCATGACGCTGAACTCGAGAAGAAACTACTGAAAAACAAATTAGACACTGACACAGCAATAAAAGACTTGCGTCAAAGCACCGACAAAATGGTAGAAGAACAGCGAGTAAAGATAGAAAAATTAGAAGTCGAGAGAAAAGTATTGGAAAAACAATTGCAACAACTCAAAAGATTACCACCTAATTCTGCAATTCGTCACCAATTAGCTTATCAATTCCCCTATGAAAGTCACAGCAAGTTTCCTGCATATATCTGGCAAACATGGAAACAAGATATGAATGATCCCCGATTTGACGCAAATTTCCGTAGCACCGTCAAGACTTGGTCTGATCAGAATGACGGATTTGTTCACGAGGTATTGTCAGATGATACTGCCAGAATATTAGTACGCAATCTGTATATGAATGTTCCCAAGGTAATTGAAGCTTATGAGTCACTTCCTGAACCAATTCTTAAGGCCGACTTCTTCCGCTATTTGATCCTTCTTGCTCGTGGAGGAATCTACTCTGATATCGATACAGAGGCTCTGAAGCCCATCCCTAACTGGATTCCTGCTGATGTCGATCCCACAACAATTGGACTGGTAATTGGCATTGAGGCTGACCCTGATCGTCCAGACTGGAACGACTGGTACGCACGACGTATCCAATTCTGTCAATGGACAATTCAGTCCAAGGCAGGACATCCCATTTTGCGAGATATTGTGGCTCATATCGCGGAGATGACGCTTGAGAAGAAGAAGCAAGGTACGCTTGCCTTGTCCACTACCAAGGCTCGTGGGTCTGATATTATGGACTGGACTGGTCCGGGAGCTTGGACTGACAGCATCTTCGAGTATCTGAATGACTCAGTCAAGAGTGGCTTGTACTATCCTGTAGACTGGAAGAACTTTACGGGCTTGGCTGAACCCCGAGTTGTCTCTGATGTATTAGTATTGCCTATTACCAGTTTCAGTCCAGGAATTGAGATCATGGGTGCGGGACCAGATGATGATCCATTGGCATTTGTGAAGCATCAGTTTGAAGGAACATGGAAGCCCGAGGACGAGCGAATGAAGACTTGAATGTGATGGAAAAGCGGGAAAAAGAAAAAATGCAAAAAATCAACGGCGCAGAATAGTAGACTGCGCTATTGTTTGAATGGATATATGTATGTATGCGCAGTTATTGTACTGCGCTAGCTATACAAATGCCTGAAGACGTGCACGCGCACACAATACAGAAATGTCATCTACGGTAGAACGCACATCTAATATAGAAATGTATTCTTATTATCTTTTTTTTCTTTCTATTTATGACCGCAATTTAAAAATGATCATATAACCAAGGGAAATTCTCATGTCTCTTCTCTGGATGTTGAATATCAATCTGCTGACAGCTTTTAAATAACTTAGCTACCTGAGCCAGCTCTTCTTGGGTAGCTTGAGCCATAAGTTGAGAAACAGCTGGAACCCTTCGGACATATTCAAGTTGTTTCTGACTAATCTTTGCTGCTGTAGAATGATTAGGATATTTACTCTGCGATTTATGTGATGCAGCGCTTGGCGGGACATCCACCCATACAGGCATACTGAAATCAATAGGAGCACGGCGTCTGGTGAACTCAATATACAACCGACGCAAATCCTCATTTGTCGCATCCGCCTTTACACACCGCACTTTGCATGATGGCGGAACATGGGCACTAATCCGTTGCCTTTTGCTAGAGGAAGAGTCTTCGAGCGTAGGTGACGACCATGAACTAACGGAACTCGAGGTCAAGGAACTTGACGCTTGACGTTTTCTCGGTTCATCAAATGCGTCATTATAAAACGAACTTTGTAGAACGTCTTCAATTTTGGTGTCTTTTTCGGTTTCAACCCGGCTAATACCACCGCAGCACTTTTCTTCTTGATTCTTATTATTATTGTCTTGCTCATGTTCTTGTTGGTTATCTTGAACATTATATTTATCATAATCAATGTCGAGGTCCCAAAGGCTATTACTGTTCATTGTTTATGATGTAGTGGTGTATAGTAGTAGTACATTCTTCTTTTTTTTTTCTTTCTATACTAACATAAGAGATGGGTATACATGTTATGGGGAACATTGGTTATGGGCGGCCGCTGGTGAGGACGACTCCAGTGATAGTGACGCCAATCACAGCCAACAACTTAAGACCACTTGACAACACGAACATAAGTTTGTGTCGTCGTAGAACACAAAAACAGACTACCACTTTTCCTCCGGGTTCTTTTTGAACTCCTCATATGCCTCGCGGTTGAAAACTGATAGTTCAGTTTCGTTCTCCACACCATATTGCAGAAGGGACTTTGAAGGATCTGACAATATCCAATCTTCATCGTGTTCCATATTAATTACCAAATTCATAGTCTTTGATCC
This sequence comes from Crinitomyces ghanaensis, assembly GCA_030581755.1. Classification (NCBI taxonomy): domain Eukaryota; kingdom Fungi; phylum Ascomycota; class Dipodascomycetes; order Dipodascales; family Trichomonascaceae; genus Crinitomyces; species Crinitomyces ghanaensis. The sequence goes on from JAKTVX010000115.1 coordinate 4,204, forward strand.
GTGAGCATGTGTATAAACTTTTATCGTATCAAATTCCACATTTCTGTATGCTCTAAATGAAGAATCTGCCTGAATTAGCTGCTTAACCATCTCCAGTAACTGCGGAGCTGTAGTCGTAGTCAAATCCAAATCTTTGAACACATGGTTTTTAATCGTTCTATATGGAAAAGATTTAATTACTCGTACGGTAATAATAGCCAAAGTATTTGGTCTGACTGTTGATGTAAGAGGTTCTTCCATGTCGAGAAAAAAGTCGCACCAGTATTTACTAGATAAGGTTGGTGGGTTTCAAAAAAAGTTTGAGATGATGCAAATCACGTCAGGTGATACAAACCGCCGTGCTAGGAACGGAGTGCTGTTGAACCGTTAACCAAACACTGAAAAATAAAAAAAATAAAAAAAAAAAAAGAAAAAGAAAACGGAAGCCCCTTCAAGTAGTAAATTCTGCGGCATCTACAATGGGCAAAAACAGGATTTGGCGGAAGAGTTTTGTACCATAGAAGTAGCTGCTTTTGCTCAATAATGAATGCAAGCGAACTCGAGTAAGGCGATGAAATGGAGGGTATGTCACTCTGGAGAATGGTTCACAGGGCGTACGTTTAGCCTCTATATACCAATCCGGCCATCAGCATAATCAGGTGCTGGAGCTGTCTGCACTGTGTTTCTGGGCTCGACTTTGACCGTCAGATGATTAATACCATCGCGCGTTCTCTGGGCCATATCATGACGATGTGGCTTACGGTTACTATACTAGCATCGAATGCTGGACTTTTGAGTGACAGTAGCAGAGGAAGCGCATAGGAATTAGCGCCGTGTGTGACCCGGTAGCCTAACAGCGTTTCAGTCTGAAAAGCCATTTGCACCTCCCATATAGTGATAGTGATTATTACAGCTTTAATTAAAGCATATTGTAGCATATGTCCTTACAATGTGGCGTCTTTCCGGTTGCCATTTTGAATAGATTTTTTATTTCAACTGAGATGGTTTGAACCTTCCGTAGAAAAATTCGATAGTAGTTTTTTTGTTATTGCCTAAGAAAAAAAAGGAAGAAAAAAAAGAAAGAAGCAAATCTAAAAACAAATTAAAAAACCAATATATAAATTCATTTCATTCAACTACAAACGCCTAGCGAATACAATCACTTTTGAGTCAGCTCAATACTTGGAAAGGAGCTCAACGTGGTCCTAATTTAGCTAAAGCTCTTCCTCCTTGCTCCTCCCATTCTTGTTTAGAAATCCACATTTGATCCTTGTCTGCCATAATATTAGCCAATACTGCTCCTCCTAAGAAAACCATGTGTCTTCTTCTTGGAGGATCTTCAATCCTTACTTTAAACTTGCTTAGTCTCTCGGCATCTCCATGCAACACATTCGTATACCATAATTGTTTTATCTCTTTTTCCAATCGAGATGGTAGACCAGGATACATACTAGATCCTCCAGACAACACAATTGCCTTGTACAAGGAAGACCGAATATCTACATCTGCTGCTTGGATAGTATTAAACACACACTCAGCAATTCCCGGTTGCTCGCATCCCGTAAGATAAGGTTGAAACATACACTCAGGAGCTTGGAATCGTTCAGGTCCCAACTTAATGACCCGGCCGTCAGGCAGTTCGTAGCTTTCCATAAGCACTGTAGTCTCCTCGGCTAACTTTGTATCGTAGTCTAGATCGTAGCTCACATAGCAAAATTTTTCTTTAATTTGACGGACAGTCTCGAAGTCCGCAGTTCGATTGAACGCATATCCGCGTCGCAATAATAAGGTGATTAGATATCGGGTCACATCTCGACCAGCAATGTCAAGACGCTTGGTTAAATGCGTTAACACGGTTGATTCGTAAACAGGTACAACGTGAGTAACTCCATCACCTGAATCCACAACTACACCGGACGATAGACCCTGGGCATATAATGCCAGCACAGCCTGAATAGCCACATAGACTCCGCCGAATCCGTACTTCTCAAACATTGTACCAACCATTCGCTCACGGTTCGCTATTGGGTTAAGCGGCGGCTCAGTCAATAAGATCTTCTTTCCCCGCGGGTCGAGCTTCATCCGCTCGTAGAATGCATAGTCCCATAAATGGTTCATGTCATCCCATTTTCTAATGATTCCGTTCTCCATAGGATAGGATACTTGCAAAGCTGTTCGCGCAGCACTGGCTTCATCTCCGCACATAATGTCTTTGATTTCAATGTCTCCAAAAGTAGAATCGGTTACATGCTCTTCAGCCCGTAAGATTGGACGACCAACTATTGATGGGAAGGTATGATCCGGAAAGTTGGTTCCGGCTCTGCCAATTTTTACAAATCCAGTTCCCTGGTCGAGCACTGGTTAGATTGATTAACTGATTGATGCATATGCATTAGCTATTACTTACCAATCGGTTGCTCAGCCATTCTGATGTAGGTCTGTGTGGGTGATGATATGTGGGATGTACGGGAACGGGTAAGGGGAAGAATACAACACCTGGTGAAGTCTGGTCAACTTAGGTAATCAACCAAAAAGGCAATCAGACAACAAGGCAAGGAGCCTTTCTTTTTTTTTTTTTTTTTTTTTTGAAAAAAAAGAGAAAAATAGTAATCATAATCCCAGACATGTACAGTGCCATTAATATAACTAATGACGTTATCGCCAAGTCTTTGCTCCAAGATTATCAATTAAAAATTTCATTTTCCTTTCCTCCACGAAACTTTTCAAAATTAGACAAGACCTATGTCGATATACACGTATTTAAAGGTTCGAGTAGTGGTGTCTCTTTGGGTTTAAAAAAAATAGATGATCGCTTGGCTGCCGAATACTTCCACAGACCATTTCTTCGAAAAATATTGTTGTTCATTACTATATACATTAGTGCTTCTTAGGTTTGACGGTAATAATAACGTCGTCATTGTTAGTAAAGTCATCAAGAACAAAATGCCGCTGACCATATCCTGAACTTGTAATCTCAATTCGCATTTTGTTAGCTTGATGAGGCTTACTATACATCACCATATCAATAGTTGCAGCTCTATGATTCAAGTCTTTATCAATCAGTCCGAAGGTAACAATCTGCATTTTTTCACGAACACTCGATGTAGGAAAACCACCTGAAGCCCGATAATCATACTGCACACCTTCGATCTCTGTGAAGCCCAGCCTATGAGAGATCACATGGTCACGCAATGGAATATGCAATGCATCTGCCAGACCCTGTTCATTTGACTCAAGTGCACGCAGGATTCGGTTTCGTGCCAATTCTTCAGCTTGTGTGAGTTTTTTCAGATTAAAATCAATATCCATTGGATCACTGAATTTCATATGATAAGTATCCAGGTTATTCCACCTTTGATCTCGAAGCTCTTGAGCTATTTTGTTAAGCTTGCGACCATACCACCAAACACCTAAGGCTATTGGCGGGCCCAGAATTATGATTGCAGGTACTGATATAAAAAAGAAGCCTGCCGCTGCAATGGCAACACATCCAAATGTTTTTATCGGAGCAGGAATGAGATTCCACATTCGCGATCCTAGTGACTTATTCCCATTGTTCCATACATAACCACGACTTTGTCTGTAAAGCAGAGGGCTAGCGGCCCGGGTGGAAAACGTACGGCCGCAGTCATAACACAAGCGGTGGTGAGTATATGCCAAACAGCTTGTCGCTCGGGCGCATGAATATATAATTGGATACTTATGGTGACCAATAGCCGAAATACCGAAGCTGATTCGACCTATCGCACGGCGGCCTGCCAGTCCATTCATGGTAACTAGTTAGACATGTAACGAAATGACTGCAATGATCGATGCAAGGTCTTGTGCGGCGCACACTTGAAAAAGAAACTACTATGTATCTAGGAGTCGATGGTAAACTGTAACAAAGAACGCGAGTAAATAGAAGACGCCAAATTGAAAATGGACAAAAAAAAAATTGAATGATAACAAGGATTGCTTTCTTTTCCAGTTTTTCATTTTCGTAGTTGCTTCTTGAGTTAACAAGGTTTCAATTAATTGGCCGGGAACAAGAACCAAAGAAAAAAAGCAAACATGTCATTTGGTCATCTCATCGATGACTCAACAACCAACCCGCCAAATATGCAACAACAGTAAGTGGCAAAAAATAAACACGCCGTCAAGGATTCATACTGTTATATAATCTCCATAATGCGACCATTTTAGTTTGCTTTTTTATTGCCTACGTGCCAGCATATACTCCCAGATGAGTACGCGAGCTCGATTGACTGCACAATTGGATGAAATTCATAGTCAATTACAAGATGCCAAACTTAAGCTGAAGCGAGCTAGAGCCAATAGAGATAACAACGGGGATATTATCTCACAATTAGAATTTGAAATTAATATGTTGCAAGGAGCATCAGAAAATATACGCGGGATCTTGTCCCGCGACAATGTGTGAACGATCTAACTGAGATGTTTGTAGTTGTGAGTAGTGATAGCAGCGGAACTAGGAGTGGTAGTAATAGTATTATTAATAGAGCAGAATTGGTCGATCCGCACTTAAAATAGAGGCACTAAAATGGCTAGTGAGAACGTTGTTGCAGTTTGTCGTCAGTGACATGATCAATTGCATGGGCAGGGACATTGCTAGCTTGGCCTCTTTAGCTTCCTATCTTCAGGTGTATGATAATATATACACTCATATCTATCACACCTAGCACATGGATTGAGAAGAGGTTAATGTGTAGATATTGTAGCTGTTTTTTGCTTATTGAGACCCCAGTATGAAGCTCCACCAACGCCGCCATGCGTAAAATGCCTCGCTCTTGTTAATGCTTCTTTCACCTCATCTCCTTTGCTGTAATTTTCAAACTACTGCTAGATTCTGAAGCCGAGGCACAATCTTGTTTAAAAAAAGTGTCCTAAACAATAGCACGTTTAGAGCAAACTTGGCATATTTTTAACTTTATAAAAATGTCTAATATTCCAGTCCATTCTCTCAAATATTCTGCTAGCGTATTTTAATGCAGCGGTTTTTGCAGATCGAGAGGCTTCGCATCCAAGTAGACTCGTGTGTTATTTCCTTTGCTCGCGCAAATTGGGCAGCCAATCTTGGCCCGCGTGATAGCGTTTAAAATATTGTATTAGTCTATCGGGGTGCAAAATCCATTTGCCAGCAAGTAATTTATTGAACGATACGCGATATATTTTTATAGCCCCGAATTAGGAACTCACGTGATTAATAGCTAGGGTTGGAGCCTAATTAAAGGAAGACGTGCATTGTCTCATCATCTCGGTTAAAATCCAAAACATCTGGAGATACTGCCTCTGAGAAGTGCAAATACCGAGACTACGGTGCCGAGCAAGAAATAGGATTTGTCATTTTTCTAGAACATCCACAGGAAAGCAATTAGTACAAATTTCGTCTCATGCAAAGCATTTGAGCAATGACAGCGCGTCGTTTACCTAATGAGATAAGGTCGATTGTTCTTCAGAGCTTGAGTTACATGATTTATTTGCAGCTCGTCAGATCTGTTGTACGTAAAAGCCGATTTATGAAGAAATTCTGATTAGAAGGGTTTTGAAAATAACGGGCATTGACCATCCGCATGGCAAGACTAAGTTCCAGGATATATTGCGAAATTACTCAATCTTGCTGAGATTCCCATTTAGGGATCGCGCTGCCCTTCAAGAATAATCGGGGTCAAGTTATCACGGGTGCTGCGCTGAAGCTTGCGTGCCACAGCTATCGATGGACTGGGCGTACGGGCGAAGTAAAAGCTGAATCGTGTATCAAATCGATAAGAGTGTGATTGCTCCTCAGCAGCTTCTTTTAAGATGCTGAGATGTGCTCCGGGCAATATCTAACAAAATGTCGGCTTTTATTATGAGACAGCATTTGGTGCAAAGAATATGTATTGTTAACGTTCTTTGTGGCTGATTTTCCACTGGCTCGTTCTTGGACCACAATTAAAAGTCGGTTCTATTTTTGTTTTAATTTTGTTTTAATTTTTTATTTTATTTTTCTTTTTTTTTCGCTTCTCTGCAATTCATCATTCACCTCGAGAATGTAAATTGAATCAACCTTTAAAACTTGTTCATGAGCATTCTTGGACGTATGTGAGATACTGAAGTTTTGCGAAAATGATGCCATTCACGTTTTATGGGGTAAATGATACACTCAAGGTCATTGCATAAATCTTCGCCTAACCGCTATCGCGCATTGCATAAATCATTAACTTAAAACTATTTACTTAATTCCAAAACCAGCCTTTCTTGTCTCCGTCTGGCTTATTATCAACGGTTTCGCTCATGCTGACCGTATTATCGTCATACCATTTCTTGACGATCCGTTTTGTTTCCAAGGATCCGTCTTCTCTTGAAACCGTTTCCGTCATAATTGAGGAGGAAATCACTCGCTTGCCTTGCTTCTCTGCATCTGATTCGCTAACATAGCGAATGCCATTGTTGCTGTTGTTATTATTAGCAGCGGAGACTGAGGATGACACATTATCTCCCCAACCTCGTTCCAAAGATCGCTCTTCTTGAATTCTCTTCCACTCTTCCTCTCGCTTGGCCTCTTGTGCCTTATACATCGCCCGACGCCAGTCCAAAAACACAGAATAATCCTTGAACCATCTTCGGTCTTCCGGATCAGCGGCATTCTTTCCTTCGAGGTCTAAGTCCGTCACTGAGCGCGGGAACAAACATCTCCATACCCCATCTTGATTCCAGACCGATGTTCCGTCGTTGTCAATACATTTATTATATTGTCGGAATGAAGGAACTGGATATGCCCACAGGTTCTTGCATGTCTCAGGCGCTCTGTCCTCATTGATGGATAAAGCCTCGTCATTGTTGTGTCCTCCACATCGCCGCCGGGTATGCCATCCCAAAGGAAGCGAGACTGGAAGCGATAGGTCGTCCAATCGGTCAAACAACCGATCCGAGTACGAAGAAATAAAATTCGACATACGCCCCATCGTTCGGTCTGTTACATCCACAATATCATCCACAGCCCCGGACAATTCCTTGTTCCAGCTATCGTCGTTATTGTTATTATCTTTCATTGTTCGCCACAAGTCAAATCAGAGGAACTCTAACAGTATTTATACATTCGCTGTCACGTGACCCAAGAATTTTCTAGCTACTGTGGGACATCATTCGATTTTTTTTCTTGATGAGGAACATGCTGCTAGTCTAATAATGTCAATTGAAGCTGCGTAAATTGTCACAAAAGAATGGACTTGTTAGATTCTTGAAAGCCCTCACAAGACACTGAACATTGCTTTGTGCCTCTAATCTTCCTAGTCCTGAGATGCAAGAGAAGGCCTGGAAGCACACTGAAGAGGTTTTTGCCGGATTTCAAGACGAGGCTGGCCACGAGAATTTCAAGGCATTGCTGGAAGCTCCTCGAGCTGAAGCCGCAGAATTACTTGTAGACCGATTCCCATTACCGCGGTTTATTGACACGGATGCAGGAGGATCGCAAGCCCGATTTTTGCTATCCAAGCTAAATCCTTCTAACACACACCAAAATGCGGCATACGGAGCTGCGGCTAGTGGACCAGCGGTTGTGCTCACAGACGATGTGTCCTTACAGACGTTTATGGGACACCTACAGAAATTGGCGGTATCTGGCAGTAGTTGAAGAACCAAATAAGAAACTACGTAGAACAATAATAATAGATAAAAGGTAATTGCTATTGAAGTAAGGATGTTCCCATTAATTGATTAGGTGTCTTCGAATCACTCTTGAAAATCCTATTTTTTTTTTTTTCTTTTTTTCTTTTCTTTTTTTCTTTGCTCTTCTAATAGAAGCCGAATGCTTGATTTCAAATAGGCGTAGATAAAGTCTTCGGTATCCCGATTCGGATATTTGTAATTCAGATAGATTACTGCATTCGGAGGACCGAGGTGCAGCAAGAACCTTACTATATAAACAAAGAAGGTCGCTTCATAACTTCCTTCACTAGCAAGCAACGCAATATAACTAAACAATGACTTCAATCCCTAAATCTATGAAAGCTTTTGTCTATGAGAATGGAAAGACAGAAATTCGAACGGTGCCTGTGCCCGAAGTAGGACCCAACAATGTATTAATCCGAGTTAAGACAGCGGCCATGAACCCTACAGACTGGAAGCACATCGTGTACAAGATATACAACGATGGAGACATTGCAGGATCAGATTTTGCAGGACAAATTGTTGCTGTTGGTAGTGAAGTGACAGATTCCAAGGTCGGAGATGACGTGTTTGGAGTGTTTGGAGGAGCATTTGCGGAGTATCTGTCTATGCCGAATAAGTTTTGGTTCCGCCCTAGCACCGGCAAACTTGAGACAGATAACCGAAATGAAATTCCATACGGGCCAATTAAGTCGTTTGAGGGCGCATGTTCCACTGGAGTCGGCATTTTGACATGTGGATTAGCATTTGGCCATTATCTAGGTCTGCCTGAGCTCGAGCCCAAGCCATCTGAACTCAGTGACCAGTACCTTTTAGTATGGGGAGCGTCGACATCGTTGGGCCAAATGGCTGTGCAATTTGGCAAGTACTACGGATATAAAGTTCTTGCTACTTGCTCTCCGTATAACTTCAAGTCTATCCACGAAATTGGTGCCGAGAAGTGTTTCAACTACCGCGACGCAGACGTTGTAGACCAGATTAAGAAATACGCCGGAGACAATATTACGGTCGTATATGATACTGTGACAATTGATCCCAGCACGCGGTACAGCTACGAGCTCTTGTCGCAGACAAGACCCAGTGTATTGATGGTGTCGCTCCCGCTCGATGAGTCCCAGGTACTTGGAGATAAGCCTAAACGCGCCAATGTCAGATTTGAGCTGCCCTTGGGTTATCACGCAGGTCAGGAGGAGAAAGTGTTGCTTGACAAAGTTTATAAGCGGCCGGCAGGATTACTGCAAAACTACATCCAATGGATGACA
>JAKTVX010000116.1:0-12929 GCA_030581755.1 Crinitomyces ghanaensis
TGTGTGTGTGGATGGAGTCGCTAACATAATGCGACCTCCCAGAGTTGAGGAGGAATGATGTTCGTCTCCTCATCAAGGGCATTACTGTCTGTACCCTCCCAACCTTGGCCAGCCAATAATCGGCGACCCCACGTACGTTACCAGTAGATGCCTTTATAGGGTGTGTGTAGTGTGTAAAGAAGAAGAAAGTGGCAGCTTGGGCCAACTGTATATATATGTGGGGCCCCGCATAATATTGCATAATGAATGTGTTTACATTTGTAGTCGGGTTAGGGCCAATTTCCCGAACCGGTTTGTTTATTGAGCCCCATTAACGGCTGATTGATTATATTTTTCCTGTTAATCAAATGTAATATATGTAACTACAATATGTAATAAAATGTAACAGCGAATTGATGGCGGCGAATCTTCAATTGGCCAAGGAAAGATAGTCCATGTGGAAGGGAGTGAGAGCAAAGGGCGTGTATAGCAAGAAATTGGCACATAAAAATAAAAATAAAAACAAGAGAAAGAGCGGGCATTCTCTGGCTTAGAAAAAAAAAATAAATGAATAGATAGACAAATAAATAATAATCGGTCAGAACAACCATGGACTATCATTGCCAGTAAAGGGTTTAACTTACCCTAATATTTCGCCGTCAGACGGACCCGATGCGCATCACATGACGTCAGCAGATTTGTCTGTGGCATTTCGCACTAGATGTAGGAACAAAAACAAGCAGTGCACAGAAAGTCTCTAGCCAATTGGCTGAGGGGACGTACTCTGGATAGCTTTTGCATAGAGAAACTGCCCAGATCGCGAATCCTGATAGAATAAGCACAGCAGTATGCAGCAGGCATCTGCATAGACGGAGTGGAAAAATTGGTAGTTAAGATGGTAAAGAGTATAGCACCGAGCAGATATAATGGACTGCAGTGCAGACTTCGACAGATCCACAATTACATGTCTAAATCCAGGTACATAGGATCCGTCAGAGTATAAATAGCACACGTGTAAGGATCCGTTGAGATATATGTGACCAAGAGATGTATACATTGATCTCATTTGGGTCGGCAGTGCGCGAGCAATGGTATAAAAACGCACCTTTGTCAAAGTCCTCCATAATGGTAATGGGGGGATCTGAATGATTCTTGAGCGAGAAGACAGAAAAGAAGCCGAGGGAAACAAGCGATAACCTGCGCGTTGTGAATAATAGGTTTCAAATGATAAAGTGGGAATATTATCAAATTCAACAATTGCAGCTTTTTCGTCCAACAAACATGTCTTGCCGGTGTCGATTGGATGAATCGGGCCGATATATTGATCCGCGGTCCACATGAGGGCACTTTCAATTATGTGTCGCCAGTAACTCACGAGCCAATAGCCGTAATCATCGTCAGAATGTCCAAAATTTGGTATCAGCAATGGGTTTCCAATGGCGTAACAGTCGTTGTCAATTCGCCACACTAGGAAGGCATATTGCTCGTACAGATATGGTTGGATTAGGCTATGCAAATCTCGGACAAGCAAAACGCTCCTCAAGCTTACATCGCCCAGAACATGGCAATAGTTGTCAGAATTAATTTCGACAGAAAACTGAAAAGTATGAAGACCGCATGTAATAGGTGTGAAGGCGGGAAATCGGTCGCGGCCTTCGCCGATGGAAGGGCAGGCGCAGTTCAACTTGATACAAGATAGACCAGTTTTTCAAAATATCTAGTCCCTCTTTAAGAGAGCCCCGTTCAAGGATTGAAATAGATAATATATCTAATCCTCGTTTGAAAGCATACCCTTGGTGCGTTGAAAAAGGTTCCTCATAGTCTAATTCTATGACTCTTGCTATTGCGACTCTTTTTGCAGTTTCCAAAGTTGGCTCGCAGTCAAGAGGGCACCAGGAAATGCGAGAACAGGCGGGCTCTGACCTTATGTAGGTATTGTCGTGAAGTTTTAGGATCATTACGCCAGATTCTGACAGCTCAATTTCGAAGTGGGAAGGCGGGTCATTATACAATGATGTGGTGTCGCCTATGCTGTCGGATGAAGTTTCAGGCACGCCATTATCCCGCCCGTTATCATTGTTTTCCGGGAATGCATTTTCTGATGTCGAGTTCGTCGTAGCGATAGGAGTACTACTAGTAGTGGTAGAGCTTATATTATCGTACACACTACCAGGTACAGTCACAAACGGAAGCTTTAACAAAAATGAATAGTTCTGCAGTATGTATTGGAAGCCAGCGGTGTTGCCATTTCTGCTGTTTTTGTCCTTTTCTTCAGTGTCTCCATTCAACTTTCCATCATCTTCTTGTTCGTCTTCTCTCCCTAAAGGAGAGTCATGCATCAGTTGTGAGACCTCTTTAATAATTAATTCTTCACAAGTTGATTTCCAACTCCGGCATACATTTCGAGCTATGTATAAGTCGTATGGAGTAAGCATAGAAAGAACAATCCAGTGCAGCTCAAGGGGTAAACGAGACATGACTGCGGGGTTGGCCGGCTGACAATGTTCAGCATGCGAGAAATGTTAATGTCGAGTTTGGATTTCGTGAATGAATGTGCTAACTGGACCTAGCCGCGAGATCATGTGGAGACTTCGTGTGGCCGCAATGGATTACTGGCCAGGGGGGAAGGATGAAATTGTTTAGCCGCACCATTAATAGGCAGCCGTGTATTTCCTAGTGTCACCAAAATTAATCAATCAACTGTCAGTCGAACAACCCCTAGCCTCTGGACAACAGAACAAAAACAAAAACAAACAAAAAAAAAAACAAAAAACATTGCACCACACAGGATGCATTAGATTCCTTTTTCGAGAGATATGCTTTGTGACGCGGATATAAACGTTCATAGACGAAACTTAAGCCAAATGACCAAATGTTGTTATTATTCCATTTTGGTGAAAAAGATCGTCTTTTCTTATTTTTCTTGTGATGTCAAACTTAGTTAGAAACCATTTCTCACCTCACTTTTACGTCATGATTACTAGACCCACGGGTAACCTTATCTTGTTTGTAATACAAACAAAACCATGTGAGCATATATAAATCACTTTATCTTCTCTCTTTCAGTCGCCACCCTGCTGACTGCAGTTTTGGAAAATAATGTCTTCTTCCTTATTTTCGCCAATCAATATCGGCCGAATGGCTCTCAAACACAAACTAGTCATGGCGCCCATGACAAGATTGCGAAGTCTCGATCATGTTCCCAATGGACTAGTAAGCGAATACTACGAACAAAGAGCGTCAAGACCAGGCAGTTTTATTATTACTGAAGCGACTAGTATTTCTGCTCCAGCCGGCGGATTACCAAACGCTCCTGGCATATATTCGTCCGGCCAAATTTCAGCCTGGAAAGATGTGATCGATCGAATCCACCAAAAAGGCTCATATGTGTTTGTGCAACTATGGGCTCAGGGAAGAATGGCAGTGCCTGCAGTAATTCGTGGAGAAGGATACGACTATGTTTCAAGTTCGGATATTCCTCAAAGCAAGGCTAACGGCGTCAACCCTCGCCCACTGACCAAACCGGAAATTGATCAATACATGGAGTGGTACGCCACTGCAGCGAAGAACGCCATCGCCGCTGGAGCCGACGGTGTGGAATTACATGGCGCTAACGCGTACCTTATCGACCAGTTCTTGCACTCCTGTTCAAACGTGCGAACCGATAGCTATGGTGGATCGATTGAGAACAGATCAAGATTCGCGTTGGAGGCTGTTGACGCAGTTGTAGGAGCCATCGGTGCAGACAGAACTGCCATCAGACTATCTCCTTGGAACAACACCTATGGAGACATGGACTACGGAATAAGTCCCATTCCTCAATTTTCGCACGTGATTGCTGGACTTGAGGAAAGAGCTGTCAAGGGAGGAAAGCGACTGGCATATCTACACACTGTTGAAGGCCCTACTCTTGCAAGCAATACTTTTGTGCGGGACATCTGGACTGGATCGTGGATTAGATCTGGCGATATGTTGAAGGATAATCGTGCAGAGACTGTTGTTCAGCAAGACGATAAGGTCGCCGTGGCAGTTGGACGGCACTTTGTTTCGAATCCTGATTTGCCAGACAGACTGGAGGCAGGTATTCCTCTCGCAGATTTTGACTTTGATACATTTTACACTCAGGAGGCTAAGGGGTACACTGACTACCCTTTTTGCCAGAAATAAGAAGGAAATTTGTGCGCGAGCAGCGAGCGATTTTTTAAATTAGAAAGAATCACTTCTATCAAGATATAAGCTATTAGCGGCTAGGATTTTCGACTTAATATTTGTAAGCCCTACCATTACAAACAGTCTTCGCATGGTTTGCGTTCGACAGGAAGAACGTAAGCACAAAATATATTGATTACTCAGTTATTTTCGGACATCTTTTTTCAAAACGTTTAGTTTGGCAGAAAACGCCACCACATCATCATGTGATCCTGTAGTAGATTGGATGTCTAGAAGCCAGTGCAACATGAAATGCGCTGTAATTCAGGGACTTCCTCACATAACGCCACAATTTAGTTCAGCCGTCTCCCCTGTCAGGTATCGAGCTACGGCATTATTCCCAAATTGCGGCAGCTTATGCTGCCATAAATTTGGTTAGCTTGATTTATCGGCAAATATACTTTAATTCAGTTGCTGAAGTAAAATCAGCGTTTGCCTCTTCCCTTTTTTTAAGGACTGATATGGTTTTTCCAAGCGAGATTGTTGACCTTATATTAAAATTCCTGCAAACTTTTCTAGGTTATATGGTTGCCAGACAAATAAACGGACAATTCAGATCCATTTGTTTGCACCATTCGACACGAGAGATGGCTGATCAGAATGGCCAACAATTTGCGTCCCTCTCCTCACCAAGTATCGTTTGAGCAATTCTTAGACAGATTTCCTGGATCATTACGTTTGCGGTTTATTAAAACAATAAATGAAAGCAACAGTCATTATTTGTTCCGTATTGCCACAGTGGGCCCCCAATTTAAAAAACCGTTTCTGTGGAACAACTTTCAGTCACAGCTTAGACATGGAGACTATGTGTGGAGATCTCTCGCAAGTCGTAGTCGGCATGGTGAAAAGCATAATGCCGAAGGGGAGCTGGTTATTGCAGAACTGCACAATTGCCGAGCCATTGAATGCTTGTTTAGCATGGACGTCTCGATACCCAGAAGAAGGCTATGCCAGGACACGTATTCAGCATGGGAAGAATATAATGTAAATTCATCTCTTCCATACAAATACATAGCATTTGCTAGTTCACGTCTTGTTAGCCATGACCCTGCCTTTGGTGACAAAACCAGGGGAGAAGAAGATGATGACCTCATTCGGCTGATTGATGTGCCGCATTATAAACGCCTTGACACATACATAAAACGGATCAACAGGCCAGTGATAAAGTTCCCATATCAGGTAGTGGTAAGCAGCTTTTCAAAATATGGTACCCCACCAATCGGTTTTTCCACAGAGCCAATTCGGTTTCTTATAATTGGACAGCCTCAGTACATTCATCAAAAGGAAACGCAAATCGACAAGTGGAGATCGCTGGAGTATTGTGCCTACATTGTAACAAACAATTTATTTACACTCGTAACTTGTCGCCCGGATGTATTGTCACCCGCTTTCTGGCCTTTGCCTAAAAAAGACTGGTCTGCCGCAACGACTGCGTTCTCCGTATTCCTTCCCAATGCAACGACGCTCCGATATATCAAGAATTCTTAAGATCTAAGCCATTCCAAGGTAATTCTATTCAAGCTTTGAAATTTCGTGCTATCTTGGCGATTGATAAACAATCTTTGCATGTTGAACCGGATTTTACATCAAATATTTTGAATTGTGTGAAAATTCGGTCTCTGATAACAACTTTGTTGCTTGGGCCTAGGCGTAAGTGTCAGCATTATGAAAAGATGGTTATTGACGTCAGACCCAGAGCCTTGGATTTACTGGTCCACTCCCTCTCAAAGATTTCCGTATCACATGGGCCTTTGTCCTCTTGCTTTATAATGGCTGTCTAACTTAGAGCTTTGAATATACGCTCATATCACTTGTAATGTATACGTCAAATGAAGGAAATAAGCTTCGACTTGGCTGACGTTGACTTTACGACCGTGCAATTCACAGTAGGTCTTTTTGTCAAGGCGAGCCCCAACTGCTATTTGATAAGCCCACGACGACCCGTCTTTTGTCAAATCTTGAATCGTACAAAGCTCTCGCATATATTGCAAAGGAATAGTCTGAATTTGGCCTAGCCTTTTTTTGCTTATCCACATTTGATGAACACATGCGTTCGTAAGTATAGTACAATCTGAACAATGAATCCTTTGCATAAATTCATCCAGTGCAACAAACTTTCGTTGAGCGGTTCTGGCAGCTTTAAAACCTCGTGTAAAAGTATCCATGTACTCTTGTCCGTTATTCCGTTGCCTGGTCTATTCAGTTATTGCTTTTGAGGCGCGGCGTATGGCTTCGTGGCAAACAATGTGCTTTCTTGGAGCAAACGCTGGGGCTACCCAATATTCTATCTTGCTTTTCATTGGAGAAGGCTTCCTCTTCTAAGACAATTGCATCCGGTTGGAAAATAATGTTTCATATTTAAGCATGTGGTATATAGTGCTGTGGCATATAACATTTCTTTTTTTAACAACTTCTCCGTGGCGTTATAGCATCCTATATGCCTGGGAGGTGGTTCGAAGTAACATTTTTGATTAACATCACAAACGGTACCAGAAACAATGTACCCGTTTGCTTTCATGCCCAATAGACAGGAATGCGTTTTAGCAGAAAAGATTCCAACAAGTTATCTCGTGACTTCATCAAGAAATGGCTTCCATAAAAAGAAAGTCGTGCCAGTCGCCAAAAAACTACCATAGTCTGGAGCGCTGTGTACTTATGAGCAAAATCCAAGTCAATTCTCAGAACTCCATGTATTTCAGGTTGGAGCCGTTGACCCGAGTCTACAAGTCGTCTAAACTGATTTGCATAGATTCCACCACTTGCAGATCTAAGAAGTTCCCTATAAGTTTTAAACCTAATGCGGATCCCGCTATAACTCATATTTTCCCATTTGGCCACCTCATTCCCCGTCAATGGGAATTCTTTGTAAATAAGTTGCAGTGGAGCAGAAAGATTGTAGAGCATCTCATTTGCAAATGAAGCGTTACCTGCCCCAATTCAGCAAAGTAATTATCGGAAGATTGCAGATTAAAGCCAAAAGTGCAGTCTTCCATGAGAAAAAGCTTAGTCTGTGTGTTGTGTATGATATCGGAATTTAACAAAAAATGACAAAACGGGCTTGTGAGCCAGAACATCGACCTTTTTATTTATGTTTTCCAAATAGCTTATGCCGATGAAAGTCTATTTGTTTTGAGTTATGGGAGTTTAACGTGAAGTCCTAGGAGCCGAATTGGTGCTAAGGGAAACAAAAAAAGTACCGTGTCTTGCCTTAGTATGCTTCCAAATGAGATTGTGGAAATTATGGTAAGATTCCTAAATGCATGTTCAAGATTATATGGTCGCTAGACAGGTAAACCGGCAATTCAGAATAATCTGCTTCCAAGAGCGGTATAACGACCGATTAGTCGCTATGGCCAATGACTTGCTGTCTATTCCTCAACAGCTGTCGTTTGACCAACACTTGCGCACATTCCCGGGATCTTTACTTTTGGGCTTTGTTAAGAGAGTGAAGGAAGCCATGGGCCGCAGCAAATTTCGCGTACCAACCCTTTGGCTCGACAAACAGGCTTTTATCTGGAATAAGATCCAATTGGAATTCTGGCGTGAAGATTACATTTGGGGATTTTTGACACATGAACGCGCTGATGAAAGGTCACAAGGAGCGGACGGCCAATTGGTCACCGCCAGAATAGAAAGGTCCGTAGGTGTATAATGTCCGTTTACAATAAACATCTCTGTGCCTAACGCTTGGCTTTGTCAGCATATGTATCCAACCTGGACCAAGTTCAACGAAAATTTATCTATACCCTACAAATACATAGTCTCTCCGTAGCATTGGTCCAGCATTCAGCTACGACCCTTCAAGAAATGAGGACCTAATTCACCTGGTTGACGTTATGGATTGTAAACGTCTCGACATCTAGATAAAATAAAGCAATAACCCAACTGTAAGACTACGATATCGTGTCATCATAAAGAACTTTTCTAATTGTGGTATTTTTGTTATCGGATTTAACACAAATCCAGTTCAGTTTCTCGTAATTGGAAAGGCTGAACGTATTGCACAACACTCGCAAATAGATATGTCGAGGCTTTTAGAGTATTTTCACTATATCGTAACTATCAAATCATTTACACTCGCAACTTGCTCAGACGACATTGAATCACCTAACCTTTGGCCGTTGGCTGGCGATAACTGGTTTGCCAGCTCTAGCCACTTCTTTCGTATTTTTTGTCAATGTAACGCAACCGTTTTGACATATCAAGAGTTTCTAAAATCTGCTCCACTCAAATTCATTTTTCCTCAGCCCTCCCACTTTTATGCCATGCTGAATATTGATAAACAGTGCTCATAGGTATTTCCGGACTTTGTGCTCAAACACAATCTATTGCATATCAAGCCACTGTGTGATAACAGATTCCTTATGACTTTCTTTGTATTTTCCTCATTTTGCGAAACCATTTTATAAATATCCCTGCTCAAGTCTATCTGAGCTTCTCTCACTCTGACTGAAATCCTGATTCTGATTTGGAGTCTGACTCTGATTCTACGCCTTGCAGTTTATAATACCTGTCTAGTACTTGAGATACAACTCTTAAATACGACGCATTCGCTTCAATGTTGCTTAACGAGTTTTTGGGAATGAGGATCACAAGAACTGAGAATGGCTATCGGGTGGATCAGGAGTCTTATACTGAATCAATTCTGAGAGATTTCGGTATGGCGGATTGTAACGGAGTCCTAGTGCCAGTTGAGCCTGGAGCTGTCTTGGATGGGGAAGGTCAGCCGTCGGTCGACAGGACAATAGCTGTATTGTCTGGCCATGAAACATGCCGTATTCCACTCCTCCCGGGACACACCCCACCGATATTTGATAGGCCCATGGCTGTGCCCCCACATAAATTTGAGGCATTACTTTTATTCCTTTTTTTTCTCGGCTATGCTTTCTTCCTTCGCTAATAAATATGTCCTGGGCATCATTATCAAATGACATTCTAATCGACATATTTGAAAAACTTGAACCAAGCTCCTTCTATTCAGGTCGACAAGTATGTTCCTATTGGCGGCGTTCATCTGATATTCCAGCAGTTAAGCAACGCCTACTAGATACCATTGGTGGCACTACAGGCATAGAATTGGATCCTCAGTGCCATATTCGGCTTTACCAAACGACTTCAATTTGTTCTTTCACCCGTCCAAAAATCGTTTTGTTTTCAAAACCAAGAACAGAATCAACTCTGTATTTGCTGCGATGGCATACATGAGACATGCCAACGCAGGGCCTATATGAGCAGATGGTTTAGCATTGATAAAGAGGCACCAATATTTATGGCAAAGAAAGTGTTTTGGTATGCCGGCCCACTGTACTTGCTGGAACCAGGCCGGTTTGACGAAGGACTGGATGCCCTGAAGGAGTGGACGCCCCTTGCCAAACTAGATATTCCAAGGAAGCACAAAGGTAACCGACTACTAGTTACACATGTGGGACCGAAGATCATTTCTCTACGCGTTTGCCATTCTCCGGTCATTGTGCCGAAGCGGACATACTAGTTGACACAGAATTCAAACGCATGCTGTGCATCCAATTTAACGAAATCTCTGTTGTTGACTATGTGTATGATTAACTGGGTTGTATTTCTTTTTGCCATCTTAATGGCAACAAATATGGATTTACCGGAAGCCCTGAATTGATTGCTGACAGAGACTACACAGGCGCTGATCTAATTAGATACTGGGAACGTCTAATAAAGGCAAAAAGGTTGTGGTTTTCCAAAACGCAGGTGCCTCCTCTAGACGTAAATTCGTTGTTTGCCACGTATAACTGTAACATCGTAAGAATCGAGAACGTTCCCGGCCCGACTTTCAATCAGTATCAGTACAAAAAAAATAACAGCAGCCTTATTGGATCCAAGTGCTTTAAAAGTGTAATCTCGTTTGTTAAAATGAAATTTGTGAGCACGACCCCTTTCTTAGATCCTTCACTGGTTAATCCTGTTGTTCCTCGCGGCTACAAATCGGAAAATAATGACGAAGTTCACGTTGAATTATGCCGCACCCACGATAAACGTTGCTATGCCGTTGCTTGAGTGATACACAAAAGGAAGTGGCCATTGCTTGCAAAATGTGAAAGTAAAGTAAAAAAAGCGCTCCCGCAAATAAACATTACGGCTGCTCTGCCTTGCTGCTATCTTGCCGATAAAGACATTCATAAAGTGGTAAGGTACTTTGTAGTAGACCTGTCTAGCAAAAGCCTGAAATCTATTGTTGAAAGCAATGAGTCTTATTTTCTTGAATGCCTGGCCGCGTCAAGTCACTTTACTGTATCTGGTGGGAAATCGTTTGTTGTTGAAATGGAAGAAAGAATATCAAGACCACATTCAATAGTAAACCGGATGATGGGTAAGACCGCGCCGACGGACCAGCCTATGAATCCTGAGCTTCTAAATGACCCTTGTCTTCGCAAGTGGATAACAATATTTGTCTAACTAAATGAACTCCGTTTATTTTCCCATAATATAATAACAAGTTAAAGAATGATCAATGGTGAAATTAATATCTTGAAGATCTAATCAGAGTGATGGTTTGGTGCGTTTGCATAGCTGTCTGATGAGCATGCACCGGGAAAGTCAAATGCGAGGCCCATCATCAAGGCCATGCATTATCACCTCTCAGTAGTGCAACCGTAGCATGTACAAGCTCCTTGGACAAGACCTGATCGAATATCTAGTTAGATGTGCATGGGAATCCTTACTAGGCTGTAGCCCGTGATTGCATCATATTTGATACATCAACATCGAGGGTGCACGGTGGGATGTAGCAGTCGCAAACCAGGGCGCCATAAAAGTTACCCCTTATTTTGAAATAGTGCACGAGAACGCTATTTGACGGCTAGAAAAATGATATAAACTTTAAGGGACTAAATTCTGTTTCCTATTGGGGAAGTTGGTACGTTATGGTCAACTACAAATGTTGCCTCACGTTGCAATCATTTCACCCGCTACCATCTAACAACCATGGCGCAATTGACCTCACTAGATTTTAACCTAGACAATATTGACATGGAATCACGGGATGCACTTCATGAATGTGCTAGACGGGGTCGTGGCGAAAAAGTTGTTTGGGGAGGGTTCTTCTTTACAATGCTTTTGGAGGCTTTTCCCTGTAAATTGATCGCAGTGCCAAATGAAGAAGTGGCAAAATCCATAGTAATCGTGGCACGAGCCCCCGACTCCCGTCATGAGACCACAGTAGAGGTTATTAAATGCATCGATTACGGCGAAGAAAGGCTAGAGGATTCACTCTCAGGTCTTTTAGAGCTAATGGACAATTACCGCTGCGATCATGGGGTAATTATTAATTTCGATCGAGTAATAATTTTCAACCGAGTAAAAGAACAAGAAAAAAAAGACACACTTGAGGAAATAAAAGAAATTGAGTTGACCAAAACTGGATACAAAGAGCTCGGACGTTACTGGAGTTCGATAAAGCCTCAATTCTTGCTAGATTATGAAGAGCGATTCAAAACCGGTAAGCGCATACAAGGGGACTTTTCTGCTGCGCAGGGCTACCTTATTCGAAGTGCCGACAAAGAAGGTTTACGAATAGGTAAAAGTCCAGCTGCTGTGTCCAAAAAGAAAAAGAGACTGGGTCTATCATTTAGGAAGCGAACCGAAAGAGCCAAGAAGGCTGAGGCTTCTAGGAGAACAAAGAAAGAAAGTCAGACCATCAAAACAAGCGACGATGTAGCAAATTGTTAATTGTTTCTTGAATTGATCTGTTCTGACTAGAGCGCCCCCTCTCACCGCCGCAGTTATCGTTGATCGCCATGTCTTAGCACAAGATATATGACCAGCTATCTCTGTCAATCAATAAATCCGCTTCCAGCTACCATTCACACTCTGCCGAATTCCACAATAAATGTTTTATGCACAAAACATTGCTGCTGATATTTTTGCACCCTTGCTGTCGCTGATTCGGATACGTCTAATCAATAGCCTAATAGGTTCCCATTAGTAGTCCACGGACGAACCGATTGAAGATTTTTTCTCTATGGTCATCATAGCGGCACTAATGATAAAAAGAACAAGGTGGGTCAGTGGTGTTTTCCCCCTTTCCCCCCCTCCCTTGATTTTTCAGGTAAAAAACAACTATTTGTAGAATATATGGGTGAGGATTTCAGAGGAGAACCAATTAGCATGTTTATTCCGTTTATGCAATGTTTGTGCTGGGCTGCGAGCTCATATGAGGCAATGTCAAGCCAGTGTCTTTGCCTAAGATGCGATAGCTGACCTGCACTGTCTTAACAAGGTATTTCCTATTTCGCGTTAGTTGGCAGTAAATGCGGCGCATGATTTTGCGACCATGTTTCAGTCAAAGCTAGAATGCAGGGGTAAGGAGCGCGGCGAACATATAAGGTTCAATGTAAATGTGTCAATTTGAGGCATAGATAATGCTTTGGTGGAGCTTATCATGATGTGTTGCACATACCGATAAGGCCATTTGGGTAAGAGAACAGGCCCCACAGATAAAATAATGCCTATAAGTGTTTCAGGGGATTTTTTTCCTGCCTCACTAACCTGATCCCCCCTGACGGGTCGACCGTTGTGGCAGATGCGGCTCGTTGACGGTTTACCTGAATTGCATACCCCGGCAAAACTCTATAACCTTATCGAAGAAGAAAAATAATCGCAGCTCAAGTATCAGTGCCCTGTGGCGCCAATTTTTTTTTCCTCGTTAAAAGCCTTCCATTAGCTTATCATAGACTCGTCACAAGAAAAGAAAAGAAAAAATAAGTGCTTGC
>JAKTVX010000117.1:0-12763 GCA_030581755.1 Crinitomyces ghanaensis
CCAAGTTGTATTGTGCAGCCAATGTTGCAAGGCGTTGGTTGCTGGCGTCAAAGCTAACACTCGCACTTTCGGCTTGCGCACATGACAGAGTACTATAGGCCGCTTGCTCAGTGCTGATCAAAAATTGAGCCAGCTGGTTGATGTAGTTAACCATTGTGCTCGTGTCACGCTTTTGTTTTTGGGTAGTAGCGGTATTGCTCGGAAGCGAGGCAAGAGCTTCAGTTACATTCAACAGAATGCCAGCAATACTCGTAAACACGTTAGACAACTGGGTCTCTTCGGCATTAGACAGCGGGCCACTTCCAACGGCAGAAAGCGCAGAGATCAAATCATCCACAAAGCTGGCGAGGGCAGTAAGAACGCTGGAAAATTCACCGTTGCCTGCAGCGAAAGCGGCAAGTGCGTCAGAAATTGCTTGCCCATCGTTAGATATGGCGGCAATAGCAGTAGCGAAAGCGTAGGGCACATCAGAGCTGGCAACGGCTGAGGCACTGGTGATCTGGGTACCAACGGACACGGCGGAACTGCTAGTCTGTTGGGCGGCTGCAGATGATGGGGAAGGCGGGCCAGCAATAGATGTGGTTTCAGAGTATCCGATCGAAACAGTCTCAGAAGAGCCAATAACAGTGGCGGCAGTGGCTACGGTCGAGGCATTGTCAGAAGATTGAGCAGCAATGTTAGTGGTAGTAGTTGCCTCCGCACCACCGGCAGTAGTAGCTGCATCGGAATTAATAGCAATCACCGTGGTATCTGCGTTATTGGAAGTAGTACCGGCTGCAGTAGCCTCTGTCGCCGAAGTCGTGCTAATTGCATTTGCGGCTGTGCTGGTACCCGTCGCAGTAGCCTCTGTCGCCGAAGTCGTGCTAATTGCATTCGCGGCTACGCTGGTACCCGTCACAGTAGCCTCTGTCGCCGAAGTCGTGCTAATTGCATTCGCGGCTACGCTGGTACTCGTTGCCGCCAAATCATCAATATTCCAGCAGATTGGTGAAAAACTGCTGTCACCTGGATCATTACAGGAAGATACCATCTTTAGGAAGTCGCAGAAACCCGCACTGGAATAAGGGTAACAAGCAGAAATTCCCAATGGCGCTGTACAGAAAATACCGGCGCCTGAAGATACTCCTGTGAATGTAACGTCAAATGAAGTGCAAGTTTCCGTAGATGAATTGCAGACTTGGGTCATTTGGGGGAACTCCTCGTAGAGACCTGACAGAGTAAAGCCCTCGTAGGTTGACGGAAACGTGATAACTGCTTGGACTGTATATTGTCCCTCTGCATCTAGGGTAATACTTTGGTACTCGAGTTCAACTCCTGCGTCCGAATAAAGTGTAGTGCCCTGAGGACATTGTGGATATGTTCGACTCAGATCAATAGTCTGCTGCCCGGCGACACTAGTCGACATCAGCAACAAACCAGCAGTTACAAGAGGCAACATTTTTGTCAACGATCAACCAAAAAGTAAGAGACTTGCGGCCTAGTGTGATTATCTTCGCGAAAGACCATCGTCCATATATGGCCAATTATATACTTTCATCGTAGCCGCGTCCACAGAACAAAAAAAGAAAATGCCAAGAATGAAAATAAATACGATTAACTAGGACAGTACAGAAAAAGAAACCATAAAAATGCAGCAAGAAATGAAGGGTGAATAAAAAAATGGGCAGATAAAAAGAAAATATGACAACCCCCTGAGAACGGCTCATCCGAATCGGGCTAGCTTACCAAGATATTCGGCAATTCTCATGAAACCTAAAATAACACAAACTTGCTGCGTCTAATTGACATCTGTAAGGCTTAACTTAACGGTTTCCAAATTTTATATTACCGCAGCTGCAAATCGGGTTGTGATATTTACTCACAAATAGACCGAGATCTCTCCTATCTGGCAAATCATGCTCTAACGCACGCTCTTCCTCGATTGTGGATGTAGAACAGAAAATGAACGTACAGAACAGCATGCTTCAAGTAATTAGCAAATTAAGCAAAGTAATAAGGTCTTTAAATACGGAGCTATGCCAGGAAAAAAAGAATATCCATAAAATGACGCCTCAGCTGCGCTAGTACTTATAGGGCCTTCATTTCTTGCACTGAGCACCGCTGCTACGGGAAGCCTGCCTGCAGTCCGCGTCATTGCCTTAGCGCCCACGACTTTTGCGGTAGAGTCGACTCACCAACCGGTGGTCTCCATGCAATAGAACAAATAGCCGCCGATGCAGGAGCTCTAGTAGGAACAGCTGCTGACTCTGAATGATTTCCAAATAGTTTTCGTAGAATTTGCTGTTGTTCTTCGGTCTCGTTCGCCATTGTCTGCTTATCATTCCGGCTGAGAAGTCATGTGACATCGGCATGGATCGTAAGAAAATGCAGGGGTCGTACGAGACGGGAGGGGCACGTGCCGGCGTGGCGGTAAAAGAGTTGGTCATAGCTGCATCGAGCTGACAAGACAGACGATACAAAATTAAGTACACACTCAGTCCATCCGAAACGCTAGCTTAGGATATCTAACAGAATAGGTATCTATAGTCATCACTGATCCCGTCGATTAGCGAGAGGTCTGACCATAGTCCGCTCAAGGCACCGATGCCTTGACGATAAATCTGTACAACAATGGCAACTGGAGATAAAATTATGCTGCCAACATTTGCTAAAATCAAGCAATCTGGTGAAAATTTGGCTCCAACTATACAACATTTTGACTTCAATAATGCTGGTGCCCCAATACACATAGCAATTATAATTATTATCTTAATCTTCATCTTTACAATGCTGGGATACTTAATACTATGTGCGGATCTTGACTGGTCGGTTTTCTGGCTAGTTTTTAGCGCAAGTACATTGGCAGGTATAGGTTTTTATGCGAGGAAATTTTACAAATTGTCTCATCAAGTTCAGCATATTGTGGAGTAAAGGTGGCACACAAGATGCGCATGGCTGACCATTTGCGGCTTCTTGACGCTAATGAAATGCAGTTGCAACTGAGCAAACTCAGCATTCAGATTTTTGTTCGACAATGTATGTAGGGCAAATACTTATATATGACACAAGATTTTTACAAAGTTGATCAATTGCGTTGCACGTTGTGAGGGAGCGATGGCAATTGCGTGACACGTCGGCAATAAGCGCGTTCTAAAGGTTCTGA
This sequence comes from Crinitomyces ghanaensis, assembly GCA_030581755.1. Classification (NCBI taxonomy): domain Eukaryota; kingdom Fungi; phylum Ascomycota; class Dipodascomycetes; order Dipodascales; family Trichomonascaceae; genus Crinitomyces; species Crinitomyces ghanaensis. Next base: position 3,143 of record JAKTVX010000117.1, read on the forward strand.
GCTCTGTGCTATTCTAATCTCCAGCGAACCAAGTCGGACAGAGATTAAATGTCCGTCCATTCATTGTATCTTCGTTCAACGGCTTTTTATTTTCAAACGTTCTCAGGTCACGTGAGCATGTTTTATCACGTGATTTTGGATCTCAAAACTCAAATTCTTTTGTTTTGTTTTTTTCTTGGTCTGATTTCAAAAGTTTAAATGTAAAAGAATATTATGTCACGTAATCTGTTACCAGTTGATACCGCAGTCTACTTTGTTGCTTTTCCTTGTCTCCAGTATTCTTTTTTTTTTTTTGTTTTTTTTTTTGGGGTTTCCTTTTTTTCCGGGTTTTTTTTAAAAAAAAAAAAAAAATTTGCCGGCCTTATCAATGTTCTGTCACGCTATATAGTTTTCCTTTCACGGTTCCTCAGCCCCACCATGCAATGGTCCCGTCAATTATTCCAGCGCTTCAACCAGTCTCAGGTTGCAAAATTGCACTGGATAACAATCACAAAACAACTAGAATGTTTTCGCCGAGAGGGCCGTCCTTATGATGCCATATTCCTTGGCCGTCAAGCTTTTGCTGAAAAAAATGAGCCGCCAAAACAGGTATATGAAGAACTCATATGGTCATTAGGCGATATGGCCAAATACAACTACAACTATATCTATGACTATGACCATCTAACTACTACAAACGATACAAGCGACACTACTGAAAATTCATCTGTATCCAATGATTCTACCCATAGTGACCCCGACGCCAACCGCACGGGTGCAAACCATTCTCTGCAAAATTCTATAGAGCTTAATCGACATGAGAACTTGGCATCAGCCCCTCAGACAACTGACGCTTTGGATGAAGATGGCTCCTATAGTACTTTTTCTCCTGACGATTCTCCAGAACACGTTTCGGCACATCTGGCTCTGTCTCTTTTGCAGCAGATGGTCGGGAACAATATTGGCATCTCATCCGGCGTTTATGCTATAGTATCTAAACTGGTGTCTGCTTCCGCTGACCCTTTTATGTGTTACACTTTGGCTCAGATCTGGATGGATTCTGTAGCTCCTAGGGCTACCCGTTCTGCCAACGCCGACACCACTTCATCTGAAGCAACCCAGACCGACGGTTTAGTTGATGCTCCTCCTAATTTCAGACATTTATCAGATCATCCCAACTCCAACTATGCGACCGCAACCGATGTCCAGGCCCGGCCGGCTGACGACCGACCCCCTGAACCTATTTTCCGCGGTGGACTGATTGCCGCCAATCCTATAACTAGCATGAGTGCCATAATGGGTTCCCTTGAAAAGCGGCCCTTCTTATCTCAGCTTCTATTATGCCATCTTGCATGCACAAGTCTAGAGCAAGTTTTTGCCCTGCTACAACAAATGGTTATGGCCAATTCGGGCGCCGTACTGCCCATCCCTTACCATGTGTATGAAAAATTGTTGTTCTGTTGTTGTATATATGACGACATGGACTTTGCCTTCGAGCTTATGCAGCATCTGAATATCCATCATCATGGTCGTATCAATACTCGTACGTGGGGCATTTTCTTACAATGCGCCGCCCGCTGTGCCGACTACAATGCCATCAAATGGGCCTGGCATCGCGCCGTCGTTCCTGGCTGCATCACCTTAGATGACCATACCCTGTGGCAGGTCTGTCAGATTGCATGTCGCCATGGAAATTCTGCCATGGCCAAATCCGCCTACTCAAGGATGTTAAGGAGGCATACCAGTGTGGATAGAACTGGTAATGCTGCTATTAGTACTTCTAATCTTTCTTCTTCGGCCACCTCGGTCACATTCTACGAGAGCCTCATTAATTGCTCTGCTATCGAACAGAATATCCCGCAAGCCTTAGACCTGTTGTCTCGCATACCTGAATCCATTGCATCTCAGCTGAGACTGCGTAACGTTCCGCGCCTTGTCAACGCTGTCAGCAGACTGAGCACGAAAGGTAACTTCGCTCGCTTAGTGGACTATCTCAAGACCATGTGCGAGAACAATGTGGGATCTGCATTAGCTGTGCAGAAGACGTTTTTACTTAATGTCATTTGCGCATCTCTTGTATCTGCCCATAAGGATGAAACTTCGTCTTCCTCCGTCTCTACTGGCGACGATGCAAACTCCGGCTCTAGGATCGACCCCGCTCTTAAGCTACTCCGCTGGTTCCTCCAGCCTCATCTGGCTATACAACCTAATCAAGATACCATCCTATGCTTCCTACATCTGGCTTATCTAACCTCTGACATATTACTGTGCCAAGAAATGTTAAGCTTAGCTGTCGCGCATAAGGTTCCTTTGTCGCGATCTATATATGATCTGGCTCTTCAGATAGCGGTTAATACCAAATCCGATAGAGCTGTACAAGCATTGAAGCAAGCAATGGAAAAACACGGTTTTAAATCACGATTAACTACAGTACACCTGCATATGTAAATAGTATTTATAGATAGACTAAATGAAACTAATGCGTTTGTTACCATTTCAGCCTTGCGGCGCCCGTGTTATTTGTGTTCCATTTCTCTACCTTTCTTCTGTTTGGTTTTTTTTTTTCTTTTTTTTTTTTTTTTTTTTTTGTTCCTCGCTTCTCTGACTTTCCTGTTCCTCAAATTCGTCTAACTATACCTCCCCTTCACGTCAAACCCTTACCTTGCCCTCAATTGGCAGGATAAACAAAACAAAACGTTCATCTTCACACACTCTCTGCATGAACACTATCCCTCAGCCATGGCTGCTAAAGAATCGAGTATCTTAGTGACGGGTAAGTATTTCGCTGCTTCTGCTGCTGTGCTATTGTTTTCGGATTTTATTTTCCCGCTTTCTTTCTTTTTTTTTGTGCTTTCTATCTTACTGACCAGTGCGTGTCCGTCCGTTTACTCCAAATGAAATGCAGCATCTACAACAACCGTCGTCCGATTCAATCTTTTTAGGCGATGGCAGTTTTGCTAACTCCGCCAGCTCCAGATCGGCCTCCGACTCTTCATCTCCCTCCAGACATTCATACGGTTATAACTCCTCAAAGCGAATCAGAAAAATCATCGATGTAGTCGACTCCAATATGCTGATCTTCGATCCCCCTCATTCTAACCCAATGGCCAAACTGCATCAATCTGTCGTCGGCAGTGCATCTTCCGCCTCCGGAACATCTACTCGCTTCAAAGAGCAAAGATTTGTCTTCGACAGGTTGTTCGATCAGTCCGCTACCCAGAACGACGTGTACAACGCCACTACCCGACCGCTACTCGATTCCGTACTAGACGGCTACAATGCTACGGTCTTTGCATATGGTGCCACGGGCTGCGGAAAGACTCACACTATCAGCGGATCCCCCGATGATCCTGGTATAATATTTCTGACTATGAAGGAACTGTTTGAAAGAATAGATCAATTGAAAGACGAGAAAATCGTGGACCTAACTCTCTCGTATCTGGAAATATACAACGAAACAATACGAGATTTATTGACTCCTGCCCCTCCGTCGCCCACTAAGCAATTGACCTCCTCGACGCCGCCGTCCTCTGCAGCCGGCCCAGCCTCTGCCCCACCGCCGACAGCATCTTCCGCCCCTAGAAAGGCTTTGCTTCTTCGCGAAGATGCTAACAATCGCATCTCCGTGTCCAATTTGAGCTCTCACAATCCCCAAAACGTCGATGATGTCATGAACTTGATTCTTCTTGGTAACAAAAACAGGACCATGTCTCCCACTGAAGCCAATGCTGTGTCGTCTCGGTCCCATGCCATATTACAGATCAATGTTTCCCAACGGCCCAGAACCGGCGGACTCAAAGAGGACCACATGTTTGCCACTTTATCCATTATAGACTTAGCCGGCAGCGAAAGAGCTGCTTCTACCAAAAACAAGGGTTCACGCTTAATAGAAGGCGCAAATATCAACAAGAGTTTGTTGGCCCTAGGCAACTGCATTAACGCGCTGTGTGATCCCCGTGTACAAAGACTAGGAGCTGGTCGGGCCGGAAGGCAGCCTGGCCCCGCCGGCTCTGGCAGAAGTGGCCCGCCTGTCCACATTCCCTATCGCGACTCGAAACTCACACGCCTGCTCAAATTCTCTCTTGGCGGCAACTGTAAGACTGTCATGATTGTTTGTGTGAGTCCGTCTAGTCAGCACTACGACGAGACTCTCAATACTTTGAAGTACGCGGACCGGGCGAAAAACATCAAGACGAAGCTTAGTAGAAACGAACACAGCTTGGATAGGCATATTTCTTCTTACCTGAAACTCATTACCAGCTTACGGGCTGAGAACGCAGATCTTCGTGAACGTGAAAAGGATCAAATCAACAAAGCTATTTCCGACTATGTACGGCATCGCACCCATTGCGAGCACATGATGGCAGAAGCCATTGGCGCCTTAGATGAATGGATGGTACAGAGCGCCGCCAGTATAGAGAGACACGTGTCGCTTAGGCATCAGTATAGCTTGGCTTCTAGTCAGCTGCAGCAGTTGAGGTATCTGGCCCCTGTCTTTTCTGCGTATCCTAAATTCGATTACATACTTTCCAAGTTAGAGGCGAGGGAAAGCTCACTGCGTGAGTCCGTGAGCTCAACCGGCCCGGTGCTACTGTCTTCATTTGACGCCCTGGTTTCTCAGTGGAAGCAGCGGTTGGTCGACACGCCGAGGTGGACAGCTAACGACTCCGTGATGTTTGACCAATGTGCAAGGTTAAGAAGGGTCGAGTGCGAGAAGATGATGAATAGCACGGCCAGTGACTTGGACAGAGACAGTCCGACGGGAAAATCTGCAGCTGCTAGCGTCGACGATCCCTCGAATTTGGCTTTGTCCCTCATGGCAAGGCTGGCAAACATTTACACTCTAGACGCGAATTTAGTTCCGGGCGAGCTGCAACTACTGCTGGACAATGTATCTGAGAACCTCCTTAATGGTACTACTAATGCATCGCATGTGAGCAGCGCCAGTTACCGCCCTAGTCCTATTGGCGGTCAGGCTACGCCATTGCCTCCAACTCGCCTGATGTCCCGCCCTGGCGTCGCACCTGCCGCTGGTATTTCGCCTTCATCCCTTGGCTCTATATCTTCACTTTCTTCTCTTAGATCTCCTCTTCTGAGCTCTTTGGCAGCGTCGCCTGCGGCTCGCGGCGCTGCTGCTCCGCCTACTCCTCCGAAACGGTCCTCTCGGTCATCGCTCGTGACCAGGTCGTTGGCTGCGGCAAACCTTGCTAAGTCTGATAGACCTTCGTCGTCATCTTCTTTGTCGTCTGCGTCTTCTCCTCCTAGACGCCCGTCAGTTATTATGCGCAAAACACTTTCTCCAATCAAACGTCAAAGTAACCTTCGTCGATCTTCCCCTAGCAAAAGAAAAACTTTTAAGCGCGTTAGATGGCAAGACGAAGCGGGGTCGGACTTGTTCGCCAGTTCTCACCACCAACAGAGTCTACCGCCTCTAACTGAACTCATCGATTCGGACTGCGATGACTTGTCTGACTCTTCTAATCTGCCTTCCCCGCCACCTCTTTCTGAGAAAAGTAAATCAATTCTTCGATCCTCTAACAACTACGGACCTTCCTCTGCAACAACAAATGAACGAGAAAAAGAAAATACAGATTCCTAGACTATTTTTGGACCATGTGTTTTCCTTACCCAACTGGGTAACTCGTTAACAGTGCTAGTAGTCCATTGGTACTAATGGTACTACACTAATGTTGTCTCATCTTTTTTTTTCTACTAAATAGATCTATTTATTTATTTTTTAATCTAGTCTGCTTCTTGGCACTTTTTAGTTTATCACTTTATTATTTGGGCTGTCAATTTGCTGAGCCTGGCAATCACTTTTCTCTGACGATCAGATACTTGTCAGATGATCGTCGATTTTTTGCATATTTTTATTACTATCTTTATTATTCTTATCCTTTTTTCCTTTTTCTTCTTTTTTTCCTGCTCCTTTTTTTGATTTGTTTTATTTGTTTTATTTTTTTATTATTATTTTTTTGTTTTGTCTCCTTATTACGTCCACTTGTTTATGTCTTGACCTGCCAATCGAGCTATCACCCAACCAGCCACACTAAAACAAAGACTATCTTATGAGTGGAATTGTCTGTTGTTTCCTAACTTGTAATGTTCAATCTGATGTTTAATTTTAGTTTAGCCTATCATTCAAACAGTTTAGTGTCTGGCAACAAGGACTATTAAGGCTAGAATCAATGTCCCTGACATCTGTCTTTGTTCTAATGAGTATATATCCAGACACCGTTTAACCATGGTTTTCGCTTTTTTTATCATCAGCTCTTACGGTTTTCATTAATTGAGTCAATCAATTAATCAGGCACGCAGACATTCAACCAATCAATAAGTCAATCAATCAATCATCAATCATCACCAACTTTTAGAATGCGTCTCTCCACACTCGCTGCATTGACCCTCGCTCCCATGGCCGCCTTGGCCCAAACAACAAGCACTGTTGTCCAAACTATTGTGCTCACGTCTACTTTACCAGCAATTACTATTACTCTTCCGAGAACAACTGTTTCGCCTACTTCGCCTACTACTTCTCCAACTGTTTCTCCTACCTCACCAAGCGTCACCGTTTCTACTCCCACAACCACGCCAACCACTACTACTGCCCTCGTCACGAGTGTCGTGCAAGTTACCTCGACTTTGAAGCCCACGACTATCTTGCAAGGTGGTGCTAACGCCAACGCGATTGCAGGCCCTGGCGCTATAGCCATGGCTGCCGTAGCTGCATATTTGCTTTAATTTAGATGATGTTTTGTACACGCAAACGACGTTTTAAAGGGGAATGAATACTGGGTAATATGTAAAATATAAATAGCTTCTTTTTTTGCTCTGTTTTGTTTTGCTTTTGTTTGCGCGTAGGATTTATTTGCTTAAATCCCAGTTGGGAGTATGTAAGCTAATTTAGTCTCCCACATGCATACATAATAGCAGTGCTGCATCTCGGCCGCAGGTCTGGACGCGAATCGCCAGTCTTCGTTGGATGGCCATAACTGATCTAATTAACAAAATACTATGACAACCGAGGGCAGATTTTTTAGACATCGGCATTCAGAGGAGGCAGAGAGCCCTGGAGCTGACTTGGCACTACAGGTCAGAAAGATCGATCGCCATGCGAATGAGCGTGTCAGTCAGACACAGTACTTGGTTGGACAGCGGCTGGCTGCTGTTTCAGGCTATCTCTGTAGATGAGGTAAACAGATAGCGCCTCGTACGCGCGTCTATTATCGACAGCAGTCAGGCGGCTCTGGCGAACCGGCTAAACACCTGAGTCGCAGACTACATGTATTTCTACAAATTGAAGGAAGCTCAAAGAGTCATTCAAGACGCCATAAAGCGCCAATCCAGAAGAGGGAACAGGTTAACTCGATAGGGCTTTGCTCCATCGGCGGCAAGCTCCAAGACGGTCTGAACAGTTCCCATTCACATCGGGCATGGAACGTAAGACAGCAAGCCAATTGGGCGCAAAAAGACATGCGATAAACAGACCATCAAGCCAATGGTATCTAAATAAAGGACATGCAATTTATCAAGTGCGAACCTATATGGCGAGAGCGTAAAGAAAACCCCCGAAAGGGAACACGAGCTAGCCAGACAGGAAGTGACTTTCTGACTGCAGATACGGAATAAACTATTATTTTCGAATAACTTAGGGGAACTTGAAGGCATTAGACGTCCGCTAGAGTTTCTTTTTCTCTATTTGCAGGTGAAGGTAACGTTGGAAGCAGGGTTTACAGGGACAACCTTTATTATTTTATTGATCGGAAATGTCACTTTGCAAGGGGTGATCAGAATTGAGATGAATTCTTTGACGGAATCGGTTTTCCTTCTTTCATTTTTTTTTTTTTTTTTTTTTTTTGCTTCTCTTGTTCTCCACATTTGGCCACTTGTAAGAGGTTGCTTACCAATGCTCGGTTAAAACATGATGCGGGGAAAAAATTTAGCCAGTGTCAAAGCGCCGCCGCAGCGGTTCTATTTTTTGGAACATATATAAACATACGTGCAATGAGCGCAACAATGGGTTATAGAATTTAACTACGACGGGGCATAAGAGTTATGACAAACGATACAAACAAACAAGAGGACGTCGTTCCGATAGTAATCGACGGCAAAGAGATTGCAAACAGCAGCGAAAAGTTCGCAGAGCCTTCGCCGCATGCAGACCGGCCCCCTTTGTGTTGGGTACATGATGCCACAGTAGAACAGGCAGTCGAAGCCTGCGAATCATCACAGCGTGCGTTCGACACAACATGGAAGATTACAACAGTGAAGCAAAGACAACAGATACTAAACAAGGCAGCGGAGATCATGGAGGAGAGAAGTGACAGGCTGTACCAGATGCTGGAAGATCTGGGATTGCCCAGATGGTTTGCTGAACTCAATGTGAGGGAGTCAATTGGAATGCTGAAAGCAGCTATTCCGACGCGCAAACCCGTGGCATTCACCGACGACAGCAATGGCCATGATCTGGAATTGGTAGTCAGTGAGCCTATTGGGCCGGTACTGACGATCGCACCATGGAACGCGCCAGTAATCTTGTCGTTAAGAGGGCTGGTCGGCCCATTGGCTGCGGGATGTACGGTGATCCTGAAAACTTCCGAACTGTCTGCCGACGTTCAGTTAGAGGTCGCCAAGTGCCTGATCGACGCCGGTATGCCAAAAGGTGTAATCAATGTGATTCACTGCAGCCCGCAACACGCTCCAGATGTCGTGAAAACCCTCGTCACCCACCCAGCCGTTCGCAAGGTTACGTTTACCGGATCGACAACTATTGGCCGGGTCATTGGACGGCTAGCTGGTGAATCACTCAAGCCAGCGCTGATGGAGTTGGGCGGAAAATGCACGGCACTGATTGATGAGGATGCAGACATTGCAAAGGCGGCGCAGACATGTCTTGCTGGAGCATGGGGCCACATGGGACAGATCTGCATGAGTACGGAGCGGGCATTTGTACACAAGAACGTCTACAAGCAGTTCGTCGAGGAGCTCAAAGCAATAGCGCCGCAGATTAGCAGCAATAAAGAAATGCAAAGGCCGCTGAGGGCACCGCATTTCAGCGCGAAAGTGTTGAGTCTTATAGAGCAGGCCAAGTCAAAAGGTGCGACGGTACTGTATACCGCCGCAGCTACAGCCGACCGAGCGGATCAGACGACGGCGCCGTCTCCCATTGTCCTTACTGATGTGACGAAAGAGATGAATGTTTACGAGACGGAAACTTTTGGACCGGTACTCACTGTTTGTCCCATTGAAAGCATGGAAGAAGGGATTGAGATTGTCAATGGCGGTGAATATGGATTGTCGAGTAGCGTATGGTCAAATGACACGAGTAGGGCATTAGATATCGCTAGAAGCTTGGCTAGCGGGGCGGTGCATATTAATGGGTCTACTATTCACGATGTAGGAAGACTTCCTCATGGAGGTGTAAAGAGCAGTGGGTATGGACGGTTCAATAGCGAGTGGGGCCTGGCAGAGTTTCAATATGCGAAGACGATAACTGTGAATGGCCAAGTGGAGGAAAGCGTCAAGACGAGGCACATTTAAGAAGGAGTGAAATAGTATAACGAAATGTAACGAACTACAAATATAAGCTTTCCTTTTTTTTTTTTTTTTTTTTTTTTTTTTTTTTTTTTTTTTTTTTTTTTT
>JAKTVX010000118.1:0-12761 GCA_030581755.1 Crinitomyces ghanaensis
AAAAAAAAAAAAAAAAAAAAAAAAAAAAAAAAAAAAAAAAAAAAAAAAAAAAAAAGAAGCCGGATGACGGTATGGCAACATAACCTTGGTGCCGCTCCTCATGTTATTAAGTTTAGCTAATCTTCGCTGTGAGTTTCAATTAGCGCTTTTGGTTGCTCGATTCAACACAGGTAGGAATTATAAAAATGCAATGACCAACTTAACATTCCGTTTGACTGATTCACTTCCACTAAACTAATATGTTATTGATTAGCTTGATTTGAAGTGCAGCATTTCCGTTTCATTCCCCTTTTTATTTATTTTGTATTTGTCAGGCAGGCACTTCTTGACCCGGTTCCTTATTTTTTTTTTTATTTTTTTCTTTTTTCTTTTATTTTTCTTTCCGGACATCCGCACCCCGTTGTCACGACACAGCGCTGCTACCATTCCCACTGTTTCGTCTATTGCAACTGGCCATTTTGTCTAGCTACCACGGCTAGACTATCATCCGATTTAAAGGTCATGGGATCATTCTAGGGCCCATCCAGATAACGTTCCGCCCAGCCGCTCAGTACCAGCCGACCCACCTATGTATCAAGTTGTTGCATATATGCATATCCTTGCATTATCTGGTGACGGTTGTAGGCGATTTTTAGGTGGCTGGCCGCGGAAAACAAGGTCTCACATGCGGCGGGTGTCCGTGAATATGGGGTAGACGGTGGGTTTAGTCAGACCAGCTAGCCTCAAATCTCATCGGCTAAGGCTAGCCACCACGCACGCACTCAGCTGGTCATTTTCAAAAAAAAAAAAAAAAAAAAAAGTTGGATAGTGTCGACCCATGTCACATGAGTGATGAATGAATTGCACACAGGCTGCTGGCATAATCCCGGTACGATTTCGGTATTGGTATATCTCATAGCATTTTCCACTGGTCTCATTCGCTATTTATTTTCGCCTATCTTCACCATCTTCCGTCTCACCGCTCGTGTTTCGTCTAGTTGCCGCTCCGTTTACCGCCAAGTTTTTCTTTTTCTCGCTGCCTGACAATTCCTTTTTCTCCCGCTAACAGTTTTTGTAAACAAGTAAACAACGGGTAACAAGGGCAAATTCCAACAAGGGTATACAATATTAATTACCCCATAATCTAATCGCGCGACCAACCTCAACTTAATATTTGCAGGGATCAGCAACACTAAATTAATAATTAGTTAATTGATTGAATCAATTTGCTGATCGATTGATCGGTTGACTGACTAATTGACGCCAATTAATGGTCAATTGATTCAATCTAATAATCATCGCGTCGATCAATCAATCAATCAATCAATCAATTGTTTGGTAGTTTCATTTCACCCCGCCGGCTTTTAGTTTTTATTATATTTATTCCTCCACTATTCAAACAATGCATCCAAACCTAGCCGTTTTAAGCGATTGGCTCCTCGCTTACTTTGTTGGTAAGTACAGAAATAAGCACCATATTATCCCATTATGGTAAATGGCCGGCAGAAAGACCAGTCATTTAACAAGCGGCGGCGATCACCTTACTAACCAGATCGCCAGGATTATAATATCACTAGTTGCATTAATCCTGGTAAAATCACTTTGCAATTAACCATGGGCGTCGAGGTCAAACCTCATCTGAGTTGCGGTAGTAGCAGCCAACAACAGACCGTGTCAATGCTAGGCGATCGGCCACGCGACCTCAGCAGCGACAACAGCACCCGCGGAACAGCCGATACAAAGCGTGATGCTGAGGCCAGTGAGCGCCCGAACAGGAAAAGCGGTTTACGCGACGACGGCCAGCCTCAGCAACTGGCAGCGTCTCATAGCGAGCGGTCGCCAGATCAGCTGCCGCCTCCTGTGCCAATCAGTCAATTAGCTTACCCGCTTGTCGCCAAAAGCTATTCCTCGTCAACTGACCTGATGGGCGCCGGGCTGGCCGGCACTCCGCTGTGCGCGATCCAGGACGTCGTGGCATCCCCGAAAGCTCCCTCGCGCAATATGTCGTTCCACAAATTTTCGCCCAGCAACACCACCTCAAGCGCGTCCACCTTTGCATTGTACTCCTCATCGTCTTCCTCGTCGCGCATGAACCACCACCACCACCACCTTGTGTCGCCGTGTTCCCCGCCGTCGTCGCGGTTCACGTCGTCTTTCGACTCACAGCCAGACTCTGTCGCGGCACTGCGAAGAGTGTGCAGCAAAGACATGTCTAATCGCATTCGTGCTGAACAGCGTAAGAATAGCGCGATTAAATCGTTTGTAGACAAGTGCTTGAGCCCTAAGTCAGAAAAGCCCAATCCCATGGATATTTCGACATCTGTGGGCAACAACATGATGAGCTCTGCGATCAGATCTCCGACCAGTGCGGCCAGCAGTCCGACGGAGGTCGGAAATAGCTCGCCTAATTCATCATCGGACGAGGGATACCTGAGTATCCATAATATTAAGCGGAAGATTAAGCCAGACAGCGCGGCAATCAATGGAAGTAATCTTCTTTCAGCCCATAGTAGTACTAGTAATAATAATAATATGCATGGAGACGAGAGTTTGACATTGCCTCCGCCGCTGGTGCTGTCGTCATCAATAAAGGAGGAGGACTTTGGCAGTCAAGCAAATGCCAATGGTGCAGCCGCGAACATGAAGGAAAATTCCACTCCGATAATAGCTGCAGCGCCTCCTCCATCTTCAGTGGTATCCATGAGGCAGCCAGCCTCGAGGCGGCCGGCTGCGGAGCCTACTACCACTGTTGTGAGCGGCCCTGTGGTTTCTCCTTTGACACCCCGCACCCTGAACGACAATGATCTTCCTGAACAGATCAGGCTCTCGCGTCTGATCGCCTGCTCATTGGAAAATTATTTAGAAGAAGTGCGCCATGGCAATCCGCCATCCGACGATCATGTACTGAGAAATTTAATGGCCAATAATGCACATGCCATGCCAAAAATATCATCTATACCGTCTGCAACTCCATCACCTGTCCAGCTGACGCAGCAGCAGGAGAACTTAGAAGCGCCGGCGCTGGATCTTCGAGTACAAGAGCAAAGGCAACAGATACAAGGCCAAGAGTATCAGCATCGTAGAGAAGATTTAGAAGAACAACACCCGACACAGGAGCCACAACAACGACATGACCGCCGGCGCCGCCGCCTTTTTCCTCCCAGTGACGACGACGAATGTCCATATCCTTCTAATACCGTCGACCTGCGATCTGCGCGCTCAGACGAAGGGTCATATCCGCGCGCCATGGTCAATCCGCTTTTCCCTGATTATATCGGCACCTACTTGGTTAACATTTACAAGGCTCTCAATGTACGCAGCCAGGACTCGCCCCACCAAACGATGCTCAAACAGGTGGTCAATGCCTGCGCATATTTCGACGCATGCGCGACGCTGATGCGGCTACCCCACTCATATGCCGTCGACCGCAGCCTCGACGTCTACCACATTGTTCGACCTTTTCGCAGCGGACTGGGACCGCAGTGTTTGCGCCATGAGCTCGAGTACCCAGAAGAGTCTGGGGTCCACTTGGAATGTGACGGGTCCTCTCTGCAGATATTCTTGCGCTGGATGTATCTCGGCATGTGCTGCAATCCCTATGCACCGCACATAACTATAGACAAATCACAGTACGACAGGCTGGAGACTAAGACGATAATCTTCACCGGTGAGTGGGTGTCTTTTACAGTTCTGCGCCGACTCGTCCACAAGTACATCAAGACCAAGTTTCCGGAGTCGGCAGCTAAACTGAAGACTGAAAACATTCCGTCTGATGTGCTTGAAGCTGTTCCCGCCAATAAGCGCTCGTCACAAGCCTACAAGAGTCTTGGACTTCTATGTCGCATTTACTATCTTGACATGGCGAAAGAAAAGCCCAAACGCAAGTCATGGGTTGACTCGCTGCTGAAGCACTGGCCCGAGACTGACATATCGGTGCTACCGCGCATTCTCGATATAGTGCTGGTGGCTCCCAATGTTTCTGCCAAGACCATGTTGGAAGCTTTTGATGACTTTACGAAACGCTACGATGAAGTCAAGCGAGAGCTGCGGTTGCTGGGCGATGACGAGGTATGTCCACAGGACAGAATCCCTGCCTCTTTTTTGATCAAGAGGTAAACATGGAGCCCGGCAAAGATGTGTGCCCCTTTTTTTTCATTGCTGTCCCCTCCTTTTTCTTTCTTTTTTTTTTTTTTTTTAATTTGCATGGCTGCTTTGACATCCGCGGCAGACACGGAGCACTAACTTATATTTATTTACTAACCACCAACCTTGCTAATGACTAACTGCTACTACTACTATTAATTTATTATTTATTCATGTATGTATTATTACTATCATTACTCTTCTTGTGGGTCGTCATCATTTCAGTCTAATGACTTTGTAGCCTGACTATTTATTATTTTCCCTTCTTAGACTCAGGAACCGTCTGTCTCCTTCGTTGGTATAGCTCCGCCAGAACTGCCGATACATTAGGAGGCAGCGGACCAATTCTGCGGAACTCCTTCAACTGCTGCGCAGACTCCACAGAGTCCAGCTTCTTGTCTCCGAAAAGCACATTGACAAGCGGCTGGTAGTACTGCTCGGTGTATACGTCCGACACTGTGACTGTGGTCTGTTCTTTGAGATCATCTAGCGTGACCGAGTCTCTTTGTTTTCCTTCAGCGTCATCACTACCACCACCATCACCACCAGCTGGCTTGACAGTCGCCCATCCCTCGCCCTCGTCCAGCTCGAACAGTCCCGGATCTTCCTTCAGCTTGTCTAGTGTGCCGGCATGATAAGCCTGGACAATTCCTCCTTCGGCCTCAATTTGCTGCTTGCGGTACTCCTCCCGCCACTCGGTCGGGGTAGCCCGTCTGGCAGACGTCCAGCCAATAGAAACTAAGTCTTCTCTAGTGATATCGCTGCTCTCCTTCCATTTACGAGCCTTGGCCCAGTAAAGCGAGATAGGGTTGATGCCGCCCACATAGAACAGCAAGTAGATAAACAGAACTTTAAGCACATGCAAACTGAAAAAGCCCCATTGCCAGTAGACGCTGTCGAAGGATCCTCCGCCGCTGGCAGACTTGGCCACACTTGACTCCTTCAGCGACGGGAAAAAATGCTCTATCAACGCGAACAGCAGCACCGTCGGCTGATGACCTGGGGTAGGCGACACGCAATCTGGCAGATCTAGATACAGCCAAGCGGCGAGCGCTCCAATTACGCCAAGCCACCTACGGTAATTGAATTCCCATGTGGGCAGCACGAGCTGTCCGGGCCACACGCTCGACCGTAGAGTCTTATCTAAATCTAATTCTCGTAAGTTCTTTGGAGCATCTGCATTGTCTCCAAATAGGAGGGCACCTCCACACGTCAGCCATCCGGGGGCTTCTGACACACTGAACCCTATAGGTCTGGGATTGTAGAAATACGAGGGAGATAGTACCATGGGTAGAGTATCGAAGATCTTAAATAACCAAGACACATTACTATCACTGGGAACATTGAAACAATAATCTTTTTCACAGTCGTTAGACATCCGGACATAAATGTCCATCGTCTTGACTTGAGCGGACATCACAGGCAGGTGGGGGCAGTTGTAGTAGTACTAGTAGTCGCACTTGTTGTTGTCCGTTATTATTACGTTGCGTTACGACGTTTGCGTGCTGCGGAGTATAATAAGGCTTTTTTTCCAAAATGACGTAAGGACATAAAGGGGGCTTGTTAAACTTGGGGAAATCCCGGGGCAAGGGTTGCAGGATAAATTAATTAATATATGGAGAGGGAGTCGGATAATTCATAGAACGTGTGAGAAGAAGAACCCGTATTTGGGAGTGAGCTGATAAGAAAAATGCGTTGTGGCCGTTTGTCCTCTTTCTTTAAAAAAAAAAAATTACGTTCATTGTTTTCTCTTTATGCTTTTTATATTCATATTCTTATATTATGACTAACCTCCTCGTATTCTGCTGTATTTAGACCGTAATACACACACTAGTAAAGCTGAAAGCTGAGACAGATCACCACCATCAGCCGTACCTACTATATTCGAATTAACTATAATGGTTATATTCGGAAAGGAAGTCCGGGGCAAAAGCCGATAACTTAGATATTCCATTATGGGATCTGCAGGTGTCTTAAATTAAACTCTCTGGAGCACACACAGCCGTATACCATGGGCGGGGTTTGTTTTTCCACATACATTGGGCCAGGCTAATAAACATCGCCACTTCAGTAGGTTATTTGATTGATTTGTCGCGAAGCTGGTAATAGAAAATGGCAAAACAAGGCAATGTCGTTAAACGATGTGTATCGCTTGTGATAGCATGCAAAGCAGTGTAAGACGCGAGGCTGCCCGCTCTATTTTCATGTGCTGTGCTATGCCGGCGGAAAGATGGACAATGGTGTTTTATTCCCCTGATGAGTTGAATGCATGTCTTCTCTTGTTCCATGCACGCACAGTTCAAGGTGGTTTCATCTTTTTGTTTCGAACCACTTTAGAATCGAAATGCCTGTTTTATTAATATTTTTCTTTTTCTTTTCTAGTACACAGTTCCCAGCATCGCGTCATAGAAACGCGTACCTGCTGTGAATTATATTCTTTTATTCATTGACACACAAACCGCCCGAGGTTAGGGCGGACTTGCTTCCCAAAGTTTAAATCCGGTATTCTGCGTGTGTGTGTGTGCGTGTGTGCGTGAGTGAGTGAGTGTGTACCTGTCTGTGTGTCAATTCAAAACTATCAACTTCTTTATGAACAAAACATACGAATACCGCGAGATATGTCGAAACATCCGGGAAGATCTACGGATTCCTGAACCAATAGACGCAGTCAAAGAGCCTGACGCTTTTACACAAGAATGCTTGTCCATTCGCGACGACACACGACAATTGGATGCCTACATCACCGGTATACGCAAGAGGTACTTGAGTGGAGGTGGTGGCGGCAGCAGCAACGACAGCAGCGCCAGTTCTAGGGAAGATAATGCGACAGATTCTGAAGAAATTGATGTGTATGTCCGACAAATCATCAGCGCATTATTCACTCGAATAAAACAACAGGAGTACCAGGAAAAAGTTCGAATGGATAGAGAACTCAATGTTTCCAGTCTAGCAAGATTTGTGAAATTCGCTGATCCAAGAGTCGAACACTCCATAAAGTCACTAAACCTCCACCGCAATGGCATCTTCTGCTACCTAAACGATTTGCTCAAAGGAGTGTCAGACAAGCATGCCCAGCAGAACCGGATCCGTGTCCAGCGCGAGCTGGATAAGGCGAAGAGCAGTCTGCACTATGTGCCGGAGAAGGAGCGACAGCATCTTAAGGTTATCGAGACACAGGAGCACGCATACGAAGAGAGCCAGCTGGAGGCTGCTGTGGGCGGACAGGCAATCAGTTCGCTGAACGCTGCGCAGATTTTAGAATTGGAGAACGAAAACAGTGTGCTGTTAGAGGAACTGCAGGTGACTAACGACAAAGTGCGTCAGGCAGAAAAGTCAATGACCGAGATCAGTGACCTGCAGACTCAACTGGCAACACATTTGTCGTCGCAAAACGATATGATCCGCAGTCTGATGGAAGATGCACTGACCACCACAGAGGAAGTCGGACAGGCAAATGTGCAGCTGAGTCAAGCCAGAAAACGGAACAGATTCGCTTCCAAGGTTATTGTGGGAGTGTCATTAATACTGGGGCTAATATTGCTGATCCTGGACAGTTTGTGATGATGACGCTGCATGCCAGGAGACCGACAAAACAAGCAAAATACCTAATTTGAATACACTACTACTGACTCGCTGATTGTTGTTCTTAATAAATATAATAATCAATCTATCTATCTATCTAATAAATAATAATAAGTAAGTAAGTAAGTAAGTAAGTAAGTAAGTAAGTAAGCAATGGCGCTATGGAAAGTCAATCCCCTCGCACATGGTCATGGTAATATATATGGCAGCAGAGCAGCCAAAGTCGCGGTCCAGTCCCTGGCCACAAGGATGATAACTGCTCCTATTTGCTATTTTGAATGCGTTAAGGAAACTAGCATCAACACATTCTATAATATTTGCTAGGTACCGGTCACCTCGCACCCGCACAAGCCAGTTTAGGTCTTCATCGTATTCAAGACAAGCCATGAGCCCACAAATTTGAACTAATTCTGCTTTAGATTTGGCACGTTCCGCACAAAGCAGTGCCAGTCTAGCTAACGCAAATATTATGCTCTTGACATCATGTACGGGTGCGTCGCCAGTCCACAAGTGTATTCCGAGCATTCGCATGAACGGACGGAAAAATGTAGTAATCGCCGGTGGAATTGGAGTTATCAGTGACGACACCGGAATGGAACAACAAGAAGAAGGCGAGTTCACCTCTGTTCCGGACTTGGAAGAAGATCTAACCAGCAAACTAGCAGAGTCTTCAGCGCGGCCGCTAAATTCGGCAAAATATTCGTCCACGCTCATGTGCTGTCGACTCAGAGCCCCAAAGACATCAAACGGTTCCTCAAACGGCAACGGCGGCCGCAGGGGCATAGTCTGGTCTTCTGGTTTTCCTTTTTGAAGTTGATATACTAGTCGAAATGTTTCGTACAGTAGACAATACTTTTGCCAACTTGGGAAACATTTTCGGGCATCCCTGTTGCGAATAAGTTCATTGTGCTGCCTAATAATCTTTTTTATCACGCTATCCTCAACGTGACATCGCCGTACTAAATTTCGAATCGTATCTTGCAGGTCACCATCCAGCGGCGCCATAACTGTGGAAACAAATTAAATTAGATATAGAAAGATTCCCTGCAACTTAGATTTGACTTGCCTAACAAATAAATATTTATTACATGACATGGTTTTCTTTTTTTTTTTTTTTCTTTCTCCTGATTACGTAATACCAGATTATCTCATCTTCTGCCAATCACATTTCCCAAACCGGAAATAAAAAAACAACAACAGCCTCCGGCGCCCCGTGCAGTTGCTGTTATCTCGGCACATTCTCTAATACATCGTGCAATATCCTTTCCACAAGCTCAGCAGACTCTGCCAAATCTGGGCTCTCGTTCTGCCAGAATCGCAGTGACGCCAAGAAATAGCCGATCGTGCGCTCCAGTTCTGTCGTTGTCATAGACAGGATCCCTCCAGCTTTGAAAGCAGCTAACAGCACAAGAGCAAACGAATACTCACCTCGGCACGTAAACCACAGCCCATAGTGGCGATGAGTCTGTGGCACCTTAACGCATGATAGATCACAATAGTAGAAATACCGGTCAATGTACTTGCGAACCTCAGGGTCGCCGCTGTGGTGATGTATCTCATAAAAGACTACAGGCCTTAGCAGATATTCGTACATTTCCATAAAGCGAGATGACAGAAACAGCTGCAGTTCGTTTTTCGGTGGCTTCTCGTACTCGAATTTTATAATTGGCGCAAGGTTGGAGTGGCACTCTTGGATCTCTTCGTCGTAGGCTTTAATGGTTGTAAGTAGTTCCTGCGGAGAACTGGCATGAAGCCACATGTCATATCCGGATTTGTATATAGCATTGATCATCTGGTTGGCCAGTCTTCTTAGATGAATTTCCGTCAGATAGTGAAACCAGCCCTGCTCTTGGATATCCTGGAAAAATGAATCGCTATTCTCCGACAACGATGTCCAGCCATCATCCGGGAGGATGAACGACTTTGGCGGCGCCGGGAATGGCACCGGATAGTCAACCTCTGAGATGCCGGAAAGCGGGCGCGGAAGGACCACAAGGAGCTCAATCTCGGATTTTAGACATGTCCAAAACAGCCGTTGCTCTGCCGCTGCTGTCTCGGCGGTGCCCGCTGCGCGGCGACTGCTGGTACTCCTAGTGGCCGCGATCCTCGTGTTAAAAGATGTTGTCATCAGGTGCGTCTTGCAGATTACGCACGCCTCGTGGATGGCCCAATACGCCTCCTGCACTTGCAGTGTGTACATAAAGTACTGGTGTGAAAGATAGTAGCAAATGGCCAAGTCCAGAGAGTACCGGCTGAGCAGCCCCATACGCTTCCTTGCAGCAAGAAAAAAAAGCTTAGCCTTCGCTCGCCTGGATCTGTCTGCGATCGTCCGCGTAATAGCGCTGTATTCTTCTTCCTCTGGTGCCCACGGACGTGCAAGCGTGCCTAGCGCACAGATATGCAGGATAATACACGACCTTGCGTCCCACCCTAGACCGTGCTGGCAGACATGGGCGGCATATTTTTGGACGGTGACGGCATCGCAGACGGTATTTTTGACATGCACATTCATTAAAAACGAACGCATCAGCGAAGGGATTTCCTCCAGATTGAAAGATGACGTGGTCGATTCGGTTAGAATGGCCTCTTCTTCATCACCATAGCTCTCGCGAAGAGGAAAGTCATAGTATTGGACGGATTTGACGTACGGTAGGTCGTTGAACACTGGCCAAAGGAGGATCTTTTCAGGTGTCAACGTTCCGAAAGGGATAGTTAAAGAACACGACTCGAGCTCCAGAAAACCAGTAGTCGAATGAGGGGATGTAGATGCAGTAGTGGACATGGCGTAGTCTGATGCCGTAGAACTCTTGCGCAGATTGTTGTCATGAGAAGGTGGCGCGTTCATTGCAGGAAGCTCACTATTCATCGGCCGCGCAAGATTGCTGTTTTGGCCGTCATCTGTTTCGTTGAGATCTGGTGCCCATTGTGCAGACGACGACAACAGCAGATTATGCAGATCGTCATTTTCCTTTTCTCTATCGACTTCTTCTGCTCCTTCCGCTAGCAGTTGTCGCTCTTCTCTCAGTTGCAGATCTAACTCGACATTCAGTTTCGACGAGATGGCTGACACACCGCTAAGCACTTGTTCTAGCCTGTCTAATATAGCCAAAGAGGCAGGATCAAATGACGACAAGTCTCGAGTCGGTGAGTCATATGTACACGGCTGCCCAATACGTTGACAAAACCCGCACGTTGGTCGCTCATTATTGCATTTAGTCTTACGCAGACGGCACGCCTGGCACGCACTGACTGCGCGTTTTCTAGGATACATCATCGCCTGGCGGGAAACTGGCTTCCTCTGCGCTTTGGTCATATTTATGGTATAATGATATATTGATTTTTACAGCAGCCAGAGACACTGTAGTTCCTTGCCAATCTAGGTGCAGAAAAAATAATTGGGCTCTATATAGTCATACGGAGACGTAATAACAAATGACGCAAGTAAAAAAGAAGGAAAAAGAAAACCCCTATTTGTTGCATCCCTAGGTCAGGTTGCATCACCCCGCATTGGTTATCTAAAATAGGCTTTGCCCAACGGTCAAAGTTCAGTGGGTCGCTCAACTTACCCCGCGTAAATATGCACGCTAACATGCGGGAATGTTTCAGAATAGAGTTTATTAGACTATTAAGTTAGAGTATACATGTGTGTCTGGCGCGAGTGTGGGCCAAGTCTGGCTGCACAACATGCCCTCACGTGTACCGTATAGGTTGGTAGCAGCCCTCCCGCTCACTTTAGCTTTACCATCGAGCTGGCCATTAATCCTAAACAGAGTAGGACGCACATTGTCATGTAACCCATTGAAGGTCTAGTGGGGTTTTCATCCCTGTCTTCTTCTTTCTTGTTCTTCTCAGTCTTGCTCTTCGTGTTTCTGGTTTTTTCCTTACTGCTCGGTCGCAACTTGTCAACCCTAGAATCGGCCACCTCCTCGTCCATTTCATCAAACTTTTTGTCTTTTTGTCGCCAGCAATATCCGGGGCTCCGTGCGTCTAATTTTACACTGTCCGGCGCGTCAAAACATGAAACAGAATATACAGTGTCATCGTACTTCCGGCCGTCGACCTCTCTCCATACGTACCGGATGGCCATATAGGGCGTAACATACATTGGGTCTTCGTCTTCGTCCTGGCGGGTTTTGCCTTTGCTCTGGCGTTTTTTATTGTTTGGATTTCGGATTACTGGCACTCCAGGGACGTTATTTAGGTGGAACAGCGAATTGAACCAGTCAGAGTCTCGAGCGCACGGGATGACTCTGTCTGTTGAATTCCTCTCATCGCACACCACGAACCGCTGCCGATCAACTAGAATCTCTACAGCCTCAATGGGTGCAAGCACTGGTGCACTGTTATTGTCAGCATCAGTGGACGTGGCTTCGGTGTCGGTTTCTTGATCATCGTCGTCCTGAGCGCGCTGCTCGGCCATTTGCTTGCTTTCCTTCAGCTTGCTGATAATTTCGGCGTATATGTTCGAACTGTCTATCAGGCGTAATTTCAAGTCAATTATCCATGCATTAGGATACTCTCTATTTTTCTCTAAATTCACTACTGACAGTTCTCCCGGTGCCGCGTTGTTTGAGATCCAGTCGTACTCTTTCTTGTTTCCCTGCACGCAACACCGCGTAGGTCGCGGAGCCTCCAAAGTTTTAGGAGCCGGTTTTTCTAGTGAGTTTATAAATTCTGAGGCTGGCGTCGTTTCAAACGTGATAGTCGAGACTGCGGGTCGTATCAAGTGAAGGATAGATAGAAGCAGGATCTGGTAAATCATTTAAAGAAGGAAAAAGCACACATAGGACCACAAGAAAAGAAGAATAGGAAATGGGAAATGAAATCAATTTATACATTATCCAGCTGTCTCTATCCGACCACCCGAGGAAATGGCTGGTTTTTGCTCTCATCGGTAGATCGGCGCACATGTCATGCAAACAAAGGAATCGCAAATTACGAAACAATAATAATTCGTCATTGGGTTGAGACAATACTTCTTTGTGTTTCTTTTCCTTCTTTCTTTTTTTTTTTTTTTTTTTTTTTTTTTTTTTTTTTTTTTTTTTTTTTTTTTTTTT
>JAKTVX010000119.1:0-12692 GCA_030581755.1 Crinitomyces ghanaensis
TTAATAAAAAAAAAAAAAAAAAAAAAAAAAAAAAAAAAAAAAAAAAGGAGACTCATTCATAATTAAAATGAAAGTTGCGCGGGTGCGCGCCTCGTTCACTGAACGTTGTGGTCGCTATTTACGTTCCATCCTGCGGCTGTCGACTTTCAACCATGAGCCGACCTTACATAGCTACTAATTCGATAGAGCAGGGTACGAATGCATTAAATTTCCTTAGCGTCCTTCTAACCAGCGCATGATTCAGATATATATGCCGTAGTGGCTTCAGATAGATTCACATTCACCGCGTCTGGTGACGGCACCGTCAAGGCATGGGACAACAGTCAGCCGACGCCTGAGGGTGTGATTGTAGCCAAATCAGCCATCGGGTTCCATCATCTAGCCTTGGATGCCAATTGCAACATTCTTGCAGTCGTCGGCTTCGACGGCCAGCTTCGCATGTATGACACGGCGACCTTTGAGCAAAAGTACTCCAAAAATGCCATGTGTACAAATCTGCAGGGCTGCTGGGCTGTGGCCTTTAGCCCTGTGGGTCAAAAGATCGCCGTAAGCACCGTTGGCGGGCCCATAATGGTTTGGGATTTTGAAAAGGACGAAAAGACCCTGGAAATATCGGGTCACAATAAACTGTGCTACTGTCTGGATTTTGCTCCCTCGGGTGACGTACTGTCCTGCGGATTCGAGGATGGAGGTCTATACATGTATAGCATGCAGACTGGACGTCTGGTGAACTCGTTGGTGGGACATGTGAGCCCGATTCGCGCGGTCAAATATTCGCCTAATGGCAACTTTTTTGCGGTGGGCAAGGAGTCCAAGATCATTTCGCTCTTTTCAGCTTCCGGTGAACACATTTCCGATCTATCCGGCAATGAGGGCTGGGTTATGAGTCTGGGATGGAATGAGTCCGGTGAATATTTGCTCAGTGCATCATATGATGGCAAGATTCGAATATGGTCTGTGGAGGCCCGAACGTGCGTATGTACGCAGTCAGGCTCCGCAGACCCTGTTTTAGCAGCCTGCTGGATGCACAAAGGCTGGGGCACTGGAGTCTTGGGAGGAATGAACCAAGGCTTTGTATCCGTGGGCATTGATCGGGTTCTTAGATGGTTTAGAGAGGCCTCGGGCCAATAATGTGTCGCTTGTATTTATTTACGCTGTCTCTTTGTTCTTTGCATTCTATGATTGTTATTATTATTGTTATATTTTTAAGCATTAAAATCTAGTCCATTTCATTCATTTCATGCGATCATCAAAGACTTGGCCGCTTCTTGGAGCAGTTCGACTTTGGAGTACTGAAACAGTTCGACATCCTTTAAATTCTGTTCCCATTCCAGCCCGTGGTCCGGATCTGCAGCTTCGAAATCAGTTAGTATCACTTGCTGGTCTTCTTCATTACCATTTTCCATAACGTATCTATACATCCACATCCAACTGTCTCCGTTCTTCACATCTGCCCTTATGGCCTTGTCTAGCCAGGACTCCACTTTCGACATCTTTCCATCCACCCAGAATTGTCGTGCCGCCGTTAGAAGAATATATGGATCGTGCTCGCATCGCTTTATCGCCTCAACAATCTGTGTTTTCCGCTGCATTCGCGGAAACATCCAGATATATGTCGACCATAAAATTCCCGACTTGGGACAGTCTTGCAATGCCTTGGCCATCAGCTTCTGGGCCTGCGCAGCATTTCCATTCTCGTTTTCCAATCTAACCTTGTGGTACCAAATCAGCTCGTTCTTCGGATTCACCAGTCCCGCGCGATCCAACACCGTTCGACTTTTGATAGTCGAACCCTGTATCTGCGATAGTGCCAACCACAAGTCAACGTTCTGAGGGCAGGATTTAATGCCCGTCTCATATACCCTTTGTGCACCTGCGGAATCTTCCATGGCCCGTAAAATATCGCCCTTGTTGATATACAAATCCGCATTCCGCGGATATTTTGCCAGTCCCTGATCTGCCAGTTCAAGTGCTCCATAGTACATTGCATGTACTGTTTTGAAAGAAGTGTCAGCATTACCGTTCTGCTGTGCTGCTATGTCTTTTCCGGCCAATACTGCCAACTGCCTCTCAAATACAACTGATCGCACCCAGATGTTTTCCTTTCCGTTAGTATTCCGTGCCCGACTTAACATATCCGCAGCTCTATTGTAATAGCCATATGATGTCTCCAAGTCCACAGCAGCAAGCCAAATGTTCTCATTTTCCGCCATCCCGTCAATCTCCAACGCCCGTTCAATGACTTTTCGGGCCCCATCTATATCACCACCTTGAGCCATTTCCTGGGCATAAGTAACCCATAATTCCTCCACATTCGGACACCATTTGACCGACTGTTCTAACAGGGCGAATAATGAATCTGCACTTCCATGCTGTTTCTCCATCTCAAGAGCTGCGTTCAGCGCGTTGACATTAGTGCCATCCTGTTCGATCAAAAATGAATAAACCGATCGCGCTGTCTCAAACGAATTGTTAGCTTCACATGATTTGCCCAGCTCAAGCCATCTCCCAAAGAAATCGCTTATTCCTTCGGAGCCGTCAAATTTTCTATCATGCCGCGCAACCGAATAAATTATAGCTTTGCAGGTCAATAGCGCCTGTTCTCTCTCACATTTTTGCGCGTCCTCCATCCATTTCTTTACGTCAGTCGGTGCTCCTTCGTCAACAAGCTGCTTGACACCACGATCCATTAACGCCAGCACCGGAGTAAGGTCGTGCTTATCTTGCTCTTCAAGCTTAGCCGCTGCTATCCAGATCGCCCGCGAAGTTTTCAATGCTTTTCTCGCTTTGTTTAGTACCTTGCGCGCGTTCTTCGGAGTCTCCAGCTGGGCCAGGGCTAGCCACAGTTCTTCAGACATTGGCACGAGCTCGACTGCCTGAGCAAGTAAACGGCGCCGATCATCGCTCTCTGTTTCCAAATTAACTGCGGCCCTCCATAATGCGTCAGAAAACGGGTTTTCTTCGAGTGCTTTCTTAATAACTTTTTTTCGGCTCACCACATTTGTACCTTCTAAACGAGCGGCCGCCAACCACAGATCCACGGAGTTCGGATTCAGCCGGACTGCCTGCTTCGCAATCACCCTGGCTCGAGACGTCTGATCTTCATTTATGCGGAGGTTCTCCATCCATACGTCTTGG
Source organism: Crinitomyces ghanaensis (assembly GCA_030581755.1). Classification (NCBI taxonomy): domain Eukaryota; kingdom Fungi; phylum Ascomycota; class Dipodascomycetes; order Dipodascales; family Trichomonascaceae; genus Crinitomyces; species Crinitomyces ghanaensis. The sequence continues at coordinate 3,139 of JAKTVX010000119.1, forward strand.
TTATTGGGACAATGTTCACAGCCCCGCTCAATTACTGTTTTCGCCTTTTTGAAATTTCGCGCCAACTCCTCTAGTCTTGTAAGTCCAATCCATCCCCGGGCCTCGTTTGGTTGTGTTCTCACTAGCGACTCTAGTAATGGGCGTACTCGATTGATGTCGCCGAACTGGGCCGCAGAAGACGATGAAAAGGTCGAGCCGGGTGCCGATGAGGAATCCCCAGAGGTCAGTGACGTCAAGTACTCCTTTGGGTCGATTCCCGATTCTGAGGCAAGTTTAGATGCCTGCTCGGTCTGGGCCAGCCGCATACTGAGCATCTTATCCTTGGCTGTCGAAATTGACAAAAAATCCGCTATGACATTGTTCTGCTTGTCACTTTCCTGTTCGAGATCTTGATCATCAATTGACGTTGCCACCTCTGCACCCTGTCTAGCGGCCGCAATTACGCTGTCAGGCACCGCATAAAACCGCGAGCGTTCATTTGCTTCTCTTCTCTGTCGTTTATTTTTTCGCGTTAAATCCCCAACCTCTGGTAGCTCCGCCCACTCCTCTGCTGATACGGATGCCAAACTGCGCTTGAGATCTGCAAATTGATCGCTCAGCGCCGCGTTTTTCCGTTCAATCTCCTCTTGTCTCAATTTGTCTTTCTCTTCTTGTTTGGCTTTCTTCCGCTCTTGCATCCGTCGGTCAACGGCTTCGTAGATTCTATCTGCCTCCTTGTCTTCGGCATCATACGAGGCCAAACTTCGACCAAGCAGTCCGCTTTCGTCCTCTGCATCTTGAAATCTGTCTTCAGAATCGGAAAGATCAGCCACATTACTCTCTTCCTTTAGCGCGTCCTGAGCTACGCCCGCCTTGGCCGGCCCGATATCTGATCTGGTGGTAAACCCTGTGGCGCCACGCCCCAATCCCGCGACATAATTCGCCGGCGCCGGCAGGTCAAGGAACGCTGGTCGTTTCTCCATGGTTCATGAGTGAGAATAAGTTTGTCAGGTATCTATTAACTGTCGCCGTCGTCTCACTGTGAGATGTTCATGTACTGCCTGAAATTAAAAATAAAGTTACGAGCTTTAACTTAAAGTTAGTGTTTGGAAATTTATTTTTTTTTTTTATTTTTTTTTATTTTTCTTTTTTTTTCCTTGTATTCTCAGTTTTTTCCAAAATGTCGAAGAGATCTGCTGAGATTGAAACTAACGAAAGAAAGAAACATACCGAAGAAGCTCGCTTGAATAATAATGGAACCAACACCGATGAGATAGAATACGAGGACCCATACGGGGACGACTTCGAAAGTGAAGACGAGGTATTTGAGGCAGGTGATGACGTGAGTGGAGATGAGCAAGAAGGCGAAGAAGAGGAAGACGTAGAAATGGATGGAGGTATCAAAGAAGGTAACAAAACTAAAAAAGTCAAAGAGGCGCCCCGTGTATACTTGCCTCACCGTTCTGGACCTTTAGGCGAAGACGAAGTCATGGAGCCAGATATGTCTACTTATGAAATGCTACACAGTTTCCACGTGAAATGGCCGTGTTTATCGTTTGACATACTGGAAGATGATTTAGGATTCGAGAGAAAGAGTTATCCTCAGACTACATATTTGGTTACCGGTACGCAGGCACAAAAGGCTAAAGAAAATGAGATAACTATTATGAAACTAAGTTCCCTATGTAAAACTCTTATTCGAGATGAAGAGAGCGATAACGATGATGACATTGACGATGAGAACGATGAAGAGGAGTCGGACCCCGTACTCGAGTCGCGATCATTGCCCACCCTGTCTACGACTAACCGAATCCGTGTGTCACCATTTGCGCGTCAGACAGGTGAGTATTTCACGGCCTCGATGTCCGAGAACGGTGATGTGTGCATCTGGGACATCACGCCGCATTTCAAGTCGTTCGACACCCCCGGTATGACCATCACGAAACAGATGAACCGGCCGGCATACACAGTAACTGCTCATGGTCGAGTGGAGGGTTATGCTTTAGATTGGTCCCCATTAATCAAGACCGGTACATTGCTTTCTGGCGACATTTCGGGCCGCATCCACTTGACTGAACGGACGAGCAGCGGGGGCTGGTCCGTGGATAAGACCGCGTTTGAGGGTCACCAAGGTTCTGTGGAAGAGATCCAGTGGAGTCGGACAGAGAAAACGGTATTTGCGTCAGCCGGTGTCGACGGTTTCATCCGCATTTGGGATACTCGCAAGGACCACCGCCCGGCTTTGTCGGTTCGGGCAACTAACAATGTAGACATCAATGTCATGTCGTGGAACGCCAAGGTACCGTATTTGTTGTCGAGCGGCTATGACGACGGCAAATGGGGGGTATGGGATTTGAGAAGTTTCCAGGACAAAGCTCCATCACCAGTAGCCTCGTTTGATTTCCACAAGAAAGCCATCACTTCTATCGAGTTCCATCCAACTGAGGAATCCATTGTTGCAGTAGCCTCGGAAGATAATACCGTGACCCTGTGGGACTTATCTGTGGAAGCCGATGACGAAGAGGTGCTGATGCAGCACAAGGAGGCGGCAGGTGATCTCGATGACGTGCCCGCACAACTGTTGTTCGTACACTGGCAACGTCATGCCAAGGAGGTGCACTGGAATAAGCAGATACCAGGATCACTGGTGTCGACAGGAGGCGACGGTTTCAGTGTTTGGAAAACTATTAGTGTGTAAGAGGCCAGGAGGAATCGCTAGGTACAATGACGGTACGCGTATGTACGGATGCCGGTCTGTCGCGTGCTATGCGGAGTATAACGCACATCACTGTACAGTGCGATTATGTAGATTAATATTCAATGATAGATGACGTTTTAACAATCTTAGTAAATTTCATTTATTATGCGTTAGTCTTTCAAGTCTTGTATATGGTGTCTAGACGTTCGAGCTGAGTAACGGCGCCGTCTCGTTGCGCGCATTCGTCTTTGGACCAACGTACTCATAATACACGGCCATCATCAGTAGAGTCCCTTGCAACATTGCCGCAGTCAGGAATGGCGACCAAGAACTCCACGTGGTTCCTTCACGAAACGCCAGGCTGGCTGACCAAATAAATCCGCCAGGCGTCTGCATGCACATCATTGGAATGCTTAGGGACCCTGTATGCTTAAGTGTCCAGGTTGTGTATATCTGAGGAAAATATTGGATAAGGGCGAGAATGATGGCCATAACTCCCATGAGATTCGCCAAAAAGTCAATGTGCATCGGCTCGTAAATAAATACATAAATAGAAATGGCCACCGACAAAAGAAAATGCACCAAGCACACCTTGGCAACGACAATCGATTCAGTAGGCACCTGACTCACGGCCACCACACAGAGAACCAGGACAGTGGAAGCCATAATCGCCTGGAGTGCCACTTGGGTTAGACCGAGAACCGCGGCCACAAACTCATAGCCTGAAACGTATGAGAAACACCGGAATATTGGCCCCGAGAGGAGAAAAATATTGCATGCAGCACAAGTTCCCGAAGACACCTGTAGCAGGAGGAACCATGGAGATATTCCCTCAGATGTCTTTCTATGTATGATCCGAAGATGTTGAGGGAAATACGAGATAACAATTCCTAGCGCAAGCAAGAACGAAACAGCAAAATTGAGAGCTGATGGGTTCCGCAATGCTTGACAATGCTCATTCATCGTTCTGATCTGAATTCGCGATACACACTAGTGATAACCGATAAGGTTGGCTAGGCGCAGAAAGAGAGAGTTGTGTGATGTGTATATCTAACTATGGCAAAGAAATAGCGCACATACAACTGACGACCTTAAAAATTGTTAAATGCCAGAGAAATAGAAATAGTTCATCATAGGAAACCAAATCTGCAAATCAGCAAGCTAACCGTGATCTGTGCCGCTGAAGCATGCCACAAATAGCTGGTAGAAACGAGGGACAGCTGTCACGTGACAGCCTTTCGCGATGGAGACAGTCATCCTTCGAAAGCACAAACGTTCAGCTAATGAAATAGACATAGACGCGTTCGACGCCTAGATATTTATTCCGTTATCCAATTGTCAGATCAACATATGGATGCGTAGCGGATTAACACCTGCGGATCATAGGGGGACGGGTCACCCCTGTCGCCCCTGAAAATTCGTCTAAGTTAGCTTTCAAACATCCCAAGAAGCTTGCCCATCCAATCAATAGCCTAACAAATAATGCCTACTAGTCCTACAGCATTTGCTCAAACTACTAGAATATCGGCCAACCCACTGGAGCTACGAAAGCGGGTCCTATCACTGTACAGACAGTTTCTCCGAGGAGCCAATGAATTCGCAGAGATGTACGATATCGACCAGCGGGCTCCCGTGATTCGAACTAAAATTCGCCAAGAGTTTGAACGTAACAGATATATCCAAGACATTCACGTTGCCAATATCGCATATGCCAAAGGACACATGGAGTACCAGGAGAGCATCAACTTCTGGAAACAACAGTCACATGTGTTAAAGTATTTCCAAGAAGAAGAGGCCACTCATCACCGACCTAAACCTCAAGACTTCGTCAGCAGATTTATCCGGGGAACTGCGTAAATAGAATTACATTTATATATTATTCGCTTATTACATTAGTAGTACTACTCGCATGATCATCGCCGAGTCCGTCTAGGCTGCTGCGTAGTAGTTTTCCAGTCGGGTCGATGGCCGTCAGGAACCGCGCCAATTCCTTGCATAATTCGAAATCTTGGGCATCGTACGCCAATTCTAGTAAACGTTTGGTATTGGTGTCATTGCTTGCTTTTTCGACCGTATGAAGAACTAACAAATACCCTGCAGCAGTCTTCAGTTTGCCTAGTGTTAAACATCTTTCAAAAAGCTCCTGTGGTGATCCGAGAATGTCAAATAGTTGACCCCAATATTTAATTTCTGTCTTGCGTGTACACCCTAAAAAGACATCTAGCATTTGTGGGAACTGACAGACGAGCTGTACGGCGTGACTTAACAGGCGCTTGCTGTCAGCGCCAGTCTCAGCCTCAGTTCCAGAAATACTATTGTCTTCGCTAGTGATGCTGTATTCAGTGGTACTTTCACTCGCGCTTCCGTCCATCACCCGATATAGTAGCATCTCAAGTATGTGACTCATATACTTCAGCTGCCTGTATTTTTTCGCCAACATCACCGCCTTGTCAGTTTCACCCTTCACTAGATAAGCCTCCAAAATAAATGGGACAAATAATTGCGTGCTTGTCCAGTAATTCAAGCTAGTAAACCCGGCATTACGATTGAATACAGTGTCGATCTCAATGCCCGCAATAATGCCTTTATCGACCAGGACTGCCACGGGGTATGATTCAATAGGCACTCGGGTCGTGAGGTCGGCTGCCGCTACACTGGTCTTAATGTCAAGGCTTAGGCCATCATCCTGAACATCCCAGATCAACACATTCTGACCATCAAATCCCCACAGCATGCCATCGTCCGTCATATGACAATATTCCACTGCATGATGCAATATGCTCTTGGAATAAGCCCCCACTTCTATCTCCTCTTTTTGATCGGGACGAAGCACCTCAGCATTGGGTCGCAGGATCGTCAGCATACCATCAATCAAAAATATTAAGCTCAAAGTGAAGACTTCGGGTTCACTGCCGGAAAGACATAGGCACGAAATTGACCGCACCCGCGCAGGAGAATGTACAATGTCTGCAAGTGACACTTTACGGATTAAGTACAGAGCAACACTGCTGATTGTCCGTACCTGGTAAATATGCAAAATATTGTCATGGGTATACACAAACAGCAAACTTCCCTGAAGACACATGCGCAAAACCGGAGCTATGAACTCGCGGACTGCCAGTACATTGTCTGGATGTAAATCCTCGTCACGCGAATACACCCGCACTTCATGCGTGGCGCGGTCAGTGTCTACAGCAGCAAAGAGATACCTCTTATCACCGCTCTCACCTCCCCACAACATGCCCCGCACAGAAAACTCCATATCCATATACTCCTCTACAAACAACTTCCATCGGCCGCTATATAAACTATAATGGGCAAGCCCGCGTGACCCAGCCACGGCAATGTAGCGACCATCTGCAGACGAACTCACATATTTTATAGGCCAGTTATCGGCGACGTAGGTCCCAGGGATGGGAATTTTGAGCCACAATAATGCGTCGCGGTCGATAGTGGTCAGACCGGGCTGATTGTGCCCGCGATAAACAGAAATAGAATTATCTCCAATTAAAATAGGTCTTTGAAGGTTTTCTCGCAGAAAATTGTTCATTGAACCCCAGCGGACCATGTTCATCGACCAAAATGTACCAGCTGAGCCATTACTAGCGTTCTTAGTATTACACAAGAATATGCGGTCAGCGGACAGAGACCAGGCCACGTATCCTATCGACGCGAGCCAAGGCTCTTTCTCCGCTTGTTCGGTCGTAATCAAAAAGGAGGACCCATTCATCATACCGTAGACAGAATACAAGGCCCATCCCGTCTCGTAACCCACAAATAATGCATAGCCGTCCATCGACCATCGCAGGCAACAAACGACGCCAGCCGAGGATGAGGGAGGCGGCACGACACGGATCCGTTTGATGTTTCCCGAGTAGTCGCGAATATTATACAGGTATACGGAGCCAGACTTGCAGCCCACTGCTACAGCGGAAAATCGGGCATTTAATGCGGATAGAAGTGCGGGGTCTTCGGTGCCCATGTGTGTTACATGAGGTTGACTTACTAGACGTGGTATCGGCGGTCGCTGAAGTAGGTGTCCCGTTTCGCTACCGTTCTCAAACGAGCTGTTCGCGTCAAGGCATTCATCGCTCGTTTCCATATACTCCTCTTCAGCATGTTCAAGATCAAACCATTTGCCAGGTTGCCCCAAATAACCTAGCATACCTGTGACCAGCGTGCCGTTTCGGATGATCGAGAACAGGCCCATTGCCTTGCTCCAAGCGACGTGGTCGACGTTGGTACCGGAATAGTCGTATTTGTTATTCGTTCCTTCCGTAAATTTTTTTCCGTCCTTGGTACTGTTTTTCTCATTGACAGCGATCTCCTCATCGTTATCGCCATTTCCGCAGTTGTTAGTCTCGTCGTCATCAAGGCTTGTGCCCGGATGATCTGCTCCATCGTAATCCTCTGTATCGAGCTCATCCCAGTCGAGCGTGCACACCCTATTCCTCTTGGACACAATTACTAATCGCGATTCCAGACCTATAGTATGTTGCACCCCGGTTCTGATGAAACGATGTGATTGGTAGCGTAAATGAACTTCGCGCACTCCTGGCCCCTCACCAGGAGCGGGAAACGTGCCCAACGACTGCTTTGCATCCAAGGCACCCGCCTCACCGAACACACAGATCTCGCCCAGTGGCATATCATGCGCTAATATCTTCAGGATAAAAATGTATCCATTGTCGGTAGTAATTGCAATGTATCGGCCGTCCGGTCGGAAAGAACATGATCGATTCGGGCCGTGAATTTCAAAAGACTGTTCGTTGCGACAGAATACTGCCACGGGACAGAAAGGCTTCAGCCGAAACAAGTATACAGCCCATTGAGTTATGGCGACAAAGATATGAGTGGCTTTTAATACTTCTATCCAGATGATTTGGTTAGCATCATCCGCCTCTAAAAAAGATTTGCCAGGGATCCTCGGCAACGTCAGGCAATCTGGTGTCGCATTAGGCCAGATCATGACGGTGACAACTTTAAGTCGAGTAACAAAGGTACATAGTGGTGAACTTGGGTTTGGTCAAGATGGGAGTTGGAGAACGGGAAGGAGAGATTGACAATGCTACAACAGAGAACCAGAATGTGAATTCAAACTTTCTGGGGTTTGTATTTTTTTCCTATAAATTTGAATTGTGAGTATATGAATATCTGTATATATATGTACTTAGTTGTTGGGATCGGCGAGCTCTACACGGCCGAAACACGTCACGCCGTACATGTGCGATTACTGCAGTCCCTGCATGGGGCTCGAAAGCAAAGAGCAACCGAGTAAACGAACGTTTGACCATAATGACTGCATGACATCAAAATAATACTAATAATAATAGTAATAATGATAAAAAATTAGAATAAAAATAAATAAGTAAGCTATCTACACGAAGGATATATACAAATGGCACGCAACATCATCTACTGATTTTATCAATCATGCCACTGCCTATCACTCTGTCGCCATGGTACAATACCAAATACTGTCCTGGGGCAACAGCCCGGGTTCTTTCAGCAAATGTCACCTCGATACTTCCGCACTCACCAGCCTTCGGTTTCCCTTCAGTCTCCACACCGGACAAGCGACAAGGAGGCTGCAAGGACCTGTACTGAGCCGTAAGAGAACCGAGATTGGTCAAGTCTATCCCATCAGAAGCACCATTGTTTCCCAGCCATCTGAACTCGCTGCTTGATGCTGCCTTGAAATATAACGACGGATGATCAACCCCGCGCACAATGACTATTTCGTTTCTGTCTATATTTTTGTCACTCACATACCACACACCTTTAGACTCTGGATCGCCCTGAGGCATGGAAATTCCGCTTCTTTGTCCAATTGTGGCGTGCCAAAGTCCTTGATGCTGACCCACAACTTTTCCCTGCTCTGTCACTATGTTTCCAGGACTGGGAGGTAGGTATTCCGCCAGGAACTTTCTAAAGCTATTTTGTTCCTGCGACACGAAACATAGTCCCTGAGAGTCAGGCTTGGACGCAGTGGGCAGCCCAAATTGCTTGGCAAGTTCGCGGACCTCAGTCTTCTTATACACCGACAACGGAAATAGAATGCGGTCTAGACATTGGGGCATGATGGTCGACAAATAGTAGCTTTGATCCTTGCCACGGTCAGCAGGGCGTAGCAGGTGAGGAAAAGCACTGGCACCCTCACCTTGGGCATTGTTTACTGCGGACTCCGCCGGCCTAGCAATACGCGCATAGTGTCCAGTGGCCAGCCACCAGTTACCAGGTTGGTCGCCTGCCCTGGCCCTTTGCTCTTGTCTTTGCTCGATGAACCTCAACAACGACCCGAATTTGATGTGTCTGTTGCACCCCACGTCCGGATTGGGTGTAAGCCCTGCCTTGTAGTAAGCGATCATTGGCTCGAACACCTCGGTCCAATAGTCTTTTTCGAAATTAACGCGATCACACTCAATATTTATCGTCTCACACACTTTTTGGACGTCATTCCATTCAGACTCCACACATTTGGCTGTGGATGTCCAATTGCACATATAGACGCCTCGGACTCTATTTGGATATCTCTGCGCCAGCAGTGCCGCCGCGGTGGATGAGTCCACCCCCGAAGACATGGCTATATAGATGAAGTCATTTTCGCTGGGTCTCACATCAGCGTACGTATCAACATATTTTGAATCGACAGCAGCACTTATATTTCGACGGATATGGCTGGCACTCTTCCTTCCAGTTCCTCGTACGGCTGCCGCATACCGCCACCATGCATTCATTTAACGCTTTCAACTAAGGTTGATTTTTTGGTGGTTAATATATTTTTTCCCTTTTTTTTCCTTTTTTTTTTTTTTTTTTTTTTTTTTTTTTTTTTTTTTTTTTTTTTGCTTGTTTTCGTTTTTTGCCGTCAGGCTCAGTA
>JAKTVX010000120.1:0-11986 GCA_030581755.1 Crinitomyces ghanaensis
CTGAGGCATTGTTTCAAGACTTTGGACGTTGACACCTTCTCAGCCGGCCTTGACCGCGGATTCTGGAAACTCTATCCGGATGAGCGGCTGCTGCAGCTGGTGCGCTACTACATGCAGCATGTGTACACGGATCTACAAAGCCACCGCAACTTTATGCGTCTGCGCAGACAGCTGAAAAAAGTCGACAACGTCAACCAGAACAGAGAAATCTATCTTAATCTGTGCGGAAAGTGGAAAACTCTGCCTACGTACTGCGCCGATATTGCGCGTATGATAGGCCATTTATTTGCTATTGAGCATCCTGTGGCCCTCCAACTAAAGGCGCTCTTTGACGACAACTCGTGGAGTGTACTGTCGAAGGATGAACTAGACAGCTGGATCAAGGGCATCCCGCACTCGAATGAAATCACTGAGGACGACATTGAATGCGACGACGACGAGCAGGTAGAAATCCACGAGCCCGATGGCGAGTGTTTTCCGCGATTCGACCGCGCTCGCTTTGTGCCGCTTCCCAGAGACCGCGAAAGCATGGACTACAAGGAGTACGATTTGAAAGACCACGAGAAGATGCGGGCCACTTGTTTGAGCCAAGTTGAGTCCCTTAAGTGGCACAATACCGACGAGAAACTGCAGGAAGCTCTACGGAAGTTGCACAAACTCTTTCTGACTTTGCTCTTGGAAGACAACGACCCGCTGGAAACAGCAGTCTTTAAAGCGGTAGCTATTGACATGGCCCGGACAAGATTTCGACACATCTCGCTAGAGACGCCGATTTCGTTCTGCAGTTCGGTAGTCGCAAGCAATAGACTTTTTGGCATAATTCATTTAATGCGCTTCGCCATCTACACTCATGCGGTGCGCAACACCGACCTAATTGACGGCGAAATCACCAGTCTCAGCGCCGCCTTCTGGCTCTACAAGTACGCATATCCGTCTAACGCCCGCGACGAAACCACTATGGGCGGCGTCATTAACATGCTGGTAGTGGCCAACGACTCGCGAATTGAGGAAAATCGATCGCACAAGATCTCGTTCCATGACGACGAATTCGATCTCGGCGAACACAAACTCAAAATGCAGAAACTCAGAGACGGTCTGGTCACCGCCACTCTGCAGCTGGACCGCAAGCTAGACGAGCTCTGTGGCACCCGGCAGTTCCGGTTCGACGCGCTTAACGGCGTTGAAAACAACCTAGTGTACTACAAGGGAGACAAAACAAAGATGATTGCAGACGCCGACGCACTGGGCGGTATTTGGCAGCACAACGACTACACGCATCCGCTGAGCCCCGAAGCCTGGGAAGCCGAGTACAACGACTTTTTAAAGCAACTCGCAGTGCTCTGCCACTTTTCAATGAGCGGCAATTCACGCGGCTCAGAGTACGTCAGACATGTCGTTAACGGGCCTAACAAAAATGTGACCGTCGAAAAAGGGCTTGTGCGTTTCGACAACTGGTACACAAAAACAAGATTCCACGACGACAAGGCGACGCCTTCGGTGAGTGCGGCCTCCAAGTTTCTGCCACCTCCCGTCGGCGAGCTGCTGTGCCAGTTCCTCGCGATTATCCGTCCTCGTCTTATCTATTTGGTGCAAGACGAGGTAAGCGGAAAGAGTCTGGCCAACCTCAACGTCGGCATGTGGGTCACTCGGAGGGGACTAATGAGACAGCAAGACTTTCTGCGCTACACCCGGCATTACTCGAAACTGTGGTTTGGAGTTGAAATAGGAACCAGAATCCAGCGGCACATGGTGGAGTGTCTGTACAGGCATATCATCATCGAGACTTTGGCGCATGAAAGGAGACTGTTTGACAAGGCGGCAGAGACCCAAGGCCATTCCGCGCGCACGTCAAAAGCCATTTACAGCAGGCTGGAAAACGATGTGCGCGGCGCATCGACATTCGGTGAAGTGCACGTGAACTATGTCCTGGGACAGATATGGATCCAACATTTCGACTTGCGACCTGTGGTCGACGCGGTGTTGACATCCAAGCAGCAAGAGCACATTCCAGTTGTAGAGCCGCCAGTTGACAACATCCATCACCATACCACCATCGTCGAAAAAGCTCGCCCGCAGTACATAGACTTGAATGTGGTAAAAGCTCTGAGAATCGCTCTAGGCAAGTGGCTGGACGTGCACAACCCGACGTTCAAAGACTTTACCCAGAGTCAGCACGCCGCGATGATTGTCCAGAATCCGCACAAGTCGTATCTTATTTGTGAGGCCACAGGCTTCGGCAAGACAGCCATGTTTGCTGCCACAGCTTTGTACGGTCGTGGTACTAAGACGCTTGTGTTGGTGCCGTACAGAAGTATTGTCGATGACCTTGTCGAAAAGAACCCAAGATACGCAGGAAGATATGGCGAAAATAAACTGCTTACCTTTATGACATATGAGGCTTTCAAGTTGCACTACAAAAGTGTGAGGTTTGCAGACTACGGGCGCATTATACTAGATGAATGCCACGAATTGCTGAATAACGACTGGAGAGATGGAGTAGTTTTCGCGAACGAAGTCTTTTCAAAGATGGGAAAGCAAATCATTGCGGTGACAGCGACTTTAAGAAAAGACAGATACAAGGAATTCACTGAAAAGTGTGGACTCGGAAACGTCGAAATCATCCCCGCCATCACCACCACGCGGCGAGAGATTGAATACATTGTCGACAAAACTGAAGACATGGAAGGCACATTGAAGCACTACATTCGAGACTTTGAACACACGTACAAAGCGAACCCGGCCAGCAGAGCCATTGTTATTTGTCGAACCAAAAGAGAAGTCCAAGTGAGATATGAGTCGTTGCAAAGATATTTCCCCGAACTGCAATTTGATGTCTATGATGGCGACACTCCGGCGAATAATAGAGACGAAAGACTTTTAAACTGGCGCAGCGGAACTATCCAGGTAATGGTTGGCACCACAGCGTTCAGCACTGGAATCGACTACCCACGCGTCTCGCATGTTATCCAATACGATCTGCCCTTTTCAATCGACAATCTCGTGCAGGCGACTGGTCGAGCTGCCAGAGACGGCAAGCTCGGAAAGGCCATTCTGATCTTCAGAAACGCATTCGGCGCGGACGCCAAAACATTGGACTATGTAAGAGAAGACGTGTGCCGCCGTCAGGAGATTAGCAAGCATTACGACCAACAACTAGTTACTTGTCTTCACGCGGGTGTACAGAAGTGCGACTCGTGTGCAAAACTAGACGAGCCCGAGCCGGTCTCAGCGGAGCAAAGCAGGTTCAGTCGTCGGCCGGATTACTCCGAGTACTGGAAAACACTCAGAGACATGTTCTATGATCCCAAAGAGAAAATAATCAAAAAGCCGTGTATATGTTGTCTAACGTCGTATCGGCGAGGTATGTCTCACCGTCCTGCATTTGAGGACTTGGATGTCATTCGAAACGCGCTAAGTGCCAACCTACGCTACAACATGAGCCTGTGCAAGGCCTGTTCTTGCAAACTGGACTTTGCCGATCACGAGAAGCACCTCTGCTGTTTTGAGTTATTGATCCCTCAGTGCGTGATACTGGCATATCGGTACCTGCATAAACATGATGACTTTGACGGAAAGCTGAGAGGTCTAAAGCTGCCTAATGTGGACTGCACAGTAAACAACTTGTACGATTTCGCAAAAGGGGCATTTTTTGGAAGCCAGAGTAACTATGCGGTTTACTACACCTATTTGATTGTCGACAGATTAGCTGACTATGGACACGAGTTTGATCTTCTGCCTGACTTGCGGGAAGCTCAAAAACAAATGTGGATTAATCACCGCTATAGGTATCTAAAAGAATCTGACTGGGACAAAGTAGAGGTGGCTATTCATGATCAACTGTGGCGCGCCAGCACAAACTACAAAGACAGATGCGTTGTGTGCGACCAGCCCGCGCATCATATAGGCAGCTGCGAGGATTACAAGGCGGTTATGCTGGGAGCTTATTTTCTCACAGTGGCGTTGCGACATTATCTAGTAAGGGACCAATTTGAGCGGCAATTCCTTTTCCGTGGTCTGCTATCCAAGATTCAAAAGGCCACAGGAATTACGGACAACGAGTGGGACGACGTTCGACGGGACTTCAGACCGAACTGTCCATTGGACGTTGCAGTAAGCGTCATGTGTAAAGGACTAACCCGGAATGAATCCAGGCCATTTTGGATTTGGGCGAGTTTACAAATTTACAGCTCCTGTATTATTCTATAACTACTGGAAAATTGATTGTACTTTGATTTGGATGAATCGGCTTTAGTGGTTTCCTTTTCTTTGTAGGTTTTTTGATGGTGGCTTTTGAGACTGGTTTGCCGAAGAACTTGGAAAGAGAGTCCTTGTTTATGTTTGATTCCTTTGTCGGTCGATTTACTCTTTCAAGTTTACTGTAGAAGTCTTGAACGTCATTGTCTGCGTAAACCTTGGATTTGTTAAAGCCGATGACTTGCAGACGATCAATCGACGGCGCCCTGCTCAATGCCACGTACGCCTGACCTGCCGTGAATACTCTGCTGATATCCACACACACCCACGGTAACGTCTGACCTTGCGACTTGTGAATGGTGATAGCCCATGCGAGAGTAAGAGGTACTTGGGTTCGTCGGGCAAGCATCTTACCTTGTTCGTCGAGGACCGTCCATGGTTCGTTTTTGACTAGTTGGTCTTTGATCTTGCCGTCTAGCAAGCGGAAGCGAACGAATGGGTAATATGAGTTATTGGGCGCATCAGCACATAAGATGTCGGCCAACTGATCTTCTGACTTTTCTTCTGTGTTGCGTCCGGGAGGGTTTAGAGCGAATCCCAGCACTTTGCCCATGAGTCCATTGACTATATCTGTGTCCTTGGTGTTCTTAATCCTCATTACTTGCGCGCCGGTTTTTAAGATGAGATGGTCGACAAGGTTCATTTCCCTAAATACCGCTAAACAATGCTTCTTGTCGGGATCACTAGGCGGTGCATCGCGTAAGTGATCACACCATGCCTGGGATGCGTGATACGTTACGGCTGTGTTAGTTAGGCCATTCAAAAAGCCGATATTCATGTCTTCAACCTTTTGTTTGGTGGGAAATAACTTGATTGGCATAATACCCCCTGGCGGTTCCAATTTGCGTTGGCAATTGAAAAACAACCTTTCGGCTTCGTCGGTCACATGGCCCAACCGAAGCTCGTTGAGTATTCCCACAAACGACGAGCTGCTCTGTCGATGGACGTGAGTTAAAGTGAAGTTGTGTTCAATAGCCTTTTTCCATAAGTCTGCCTGGAAACACATCTGATTGTCGTCTTTGTCGACTGGAGGCAGTTGGTAGAAGTCTCCACATACAATCATTTGAACACCACCGAACGGTCGTTTGTTTTTTCGGCAACACTGGAAGATGAAGTTCAAGTCGTCGAAAAGCTTTCCACTGAGCATTGATATCTCGTCAATAATAACAACGTCGGTTTTTTCGATGCGTTGTTTTACGCGATCGGTGATGTTTTTCTTGATGCGCTGGCGTCTCACATTGTCTTCAACCTCTCTGTCGATAGGTTTTAATCCGGCAAAGGAATGGATTGTCCTTCCGCCAATGACACAAGCAGAGAGGCCAGTGGTTGAAGTTACGGCGACGATGAGTTTGTCGTCGTCGTCATCGTCATCCTTCTTCTCAACATTGGGCTTCTTGGGCTGTTGAATTAGAGCCTGGCGGGGTCTTTTAGTGTTGCGCAGTGTCTCAATGATCTGGCCAAGCAGAAATGACTTTCCTGTCCCGGCAGAACCAGTGAAGAAGATGTTTTTTCGTTTCTTTACTAGAGAGAGCACCTCCTTTTGGTCGTCTGTGAGCATGGTTAAAGTTGAAACAAGGGGGCTTAGTAAGTGGTGATGTAATATAAAGGTACTTGAAAACTAAAAAAAAAATTAAAAAAATTAAAATAAATAAATAAAAAAAATGAAAAAAAACTAATGCCTTGTTCTACAGTCCAGGACTCATTATATAGAACCATAAAGCTGTCTGGATCATCAGAAGTGGCGGAGACCACACATATGTTCAAGTAGACCATAAATCTTTCAGTGTAGACTCGTTTTCGCGTTCCCCTAGACAACAGTATGCGCCCTTCCTTTTTATTTGCTCTCATGTCGTTATAGCTGCCTCATATTAACATGCAAGCGACCGCTGAGCTACATCAAGGCGCTTTGGCGTACCCGCGTCTTCTACACCGACAGCTGACGACGGCATCCTCTTCCCGTACAACTGATACCGGCATCCTCTTCCCGTATAACTGATAACGGTATCCTCTTCCCTTTTTATCCTTCTTCACCGTTCAAATACTGTCGTCGAATAATGATTCTTTTATATTTTCGTCATTGCTGAAAGTAACATGTTGTGTATTAAGTTAGGTTAGAGTATGTTTCTCATTTTAGTTACGTAGAAGTTCTGACCACGATCTCTGGACGACCATCTACTGCTAGCTATGGGATGATTAAACAGCCAATAATGGCTTCCTAGAAGCAGAGCGACTCACAAAAGGATATTAATCGGCCAGAGAACACAGTCTTACGGTTCTATGGTGGAAAGCAAACAGCTGCGATCAGTGCTGGGAGGTCAGTTCTTTCGAGTATTCTGCATCAAAAGGACAAGTTGAACTCTTTGTGCAAAAGAATAAGCTGTTTCGACTATTTTGCGTCAAATGGACAAGCTATTTCGACGATTCCGCCTCTAGTGGACAACCTCCTCGTGCAAAAGAGTGCAAAAGAATAAGCTGTTTCGACTATTTTGCGTCAAATGGACAAGCTATTTCGACGATTCCGCCTCTAGTGGACAACCTCCTCGTGCAAAAGAGACAAGCTATTTCGACATCTCGTGCAAAAGGACAAGCTATTTCGAGTACACTGCATAAGATAGACAAGTTATTCGACGACAACACGTTTATTATAGTACAATACATTCGGTTACTTCAACAAGACATCTGATAGGCCCATGTACTCCTGGAAGTATGCGGCAAGGGTTTAGACTTTAAGACGCGACAGCGCTCCTGCAAGAAAAAAGCGTAGGCTATTTAAAGAGGATGCATCCATAATTAATGGCCAATATTGGAGGAGCTTGTTTTAAAACGACCAAACGTTCCGGAAGAAGAAGAGAGGATATCTTGAGGGGACTGGACAGCTAAATGACGACGGTATTTATCAGTATGGGAAGCTAATTCTCTTAGCACGGTAACATATACCTGATACGTTTTTCTTCACTAATCTCAAAAAGAACGGCTTTTCGAGGCGGCTGACAACGGATTTGGATAGAGCGGCCGTTGATCTTGATTCTAATTTTTTAAAGAGCGCATTGGACATTGACAGCCGTCAACATCAAGGGCGAAAGACTTGACTCACGGCGAGGGCGTAATGGTAAAGAGTTTTTAGAGGCTTTGAAACAAGCGTTCACGCAATATTCTGAAACATATTCTTACTACAGCGTAAACTGCATTTGCGACTGCCCTGAACAGCCAGTCGAAAACACGTACGACTGCGGAGTCTTTCTGTGCAGGAACATGGAGCTATTGGCAAAGGGAGGTAGCTTATCCGTACAGCCAGAGTGATATGCCTCGATTTCGAGAACAGATTAGAAAAGACATTAATAAAAGCCGTGCTTGAATGAAAAGCTTTTTTAAGTAATAAAGGAAAGTCTTTGGCAGTACTAAGGCAATCAGATCTTGGGAAAGGAAGAACGCACCAGTGAAAGTCGCTCTTCTTAATTACGCTAAAGAAGATAAGATAACTAGAGGGCGACTTTGCTCGATCACTTCAGGGCCAAAAAGAAAAATAATGGAAGGTGACATTCTCTTAGCACGGTGACATTGCAAAGAAAGGACACCAGCTCCATGAAAGTGAGTATTTCATCGCGCTTTTATTTGAAAAGGAAAGCTAGTAAAAGAGGACTACAGATAGCAAGTAAGATATGGCCGAGACGATCCGATAGTGGCAAGACAATTAGAAGACGATATTTTTTGCGAGCGTCAGGGAAGACAGTGAGCAACAAACCGGAGGGCGACGAACTCCCGGGAACGTAGTAGGATAATCAGAGAACATGGCGCAGTATATACCATGCAACTGAGACAAACAAAGAGCGCCAGTGGAGAAGAGCTATCTTTACCATCATTGAAAAAAGAAAGGAAGGCGCTCAGACAATCAGAGGACGACATTCAAGAAGCGAAGGATATGACAAGCATACAAGACAAACGCCGGCGAATATCAGTAATTAATTTTTACGGGAAGTCATTAGAGTCATTTGAGGCGAAATGAACAATCGTCAGAAGTCTTGAGAGCAAAAGCGAATAAACATGGGCAGAGAATAAGCATCGGCGAAATTCTTTTTAATAAGAGAGTAGAGCAGATGCCTTAAGTAAAGGAAGAGAAAACCGATCGCCTTTCTCTACTGGTAAATGAGAGAAGAGAAGAGGTGCAACATAATAAAGGTAGACAAGATGCAGAAGCGCTAAATTGGCCAGAGAACATTGCGATGCAAATGCAGTAAAAAAAGGCAGAGACGAATCACGGCTTAAAGGGACTAGTGAGCAAACAAGCTCTAAATAAAAGATAACGAAAAACAGAACC
The DNA here is from genome assembly GCA_030581755.1 of Crinitomyces ghanaensis. NCBI lineage: Eukaryota > Fungi > Ascomycota > Dipodascomycetes > Dipodascales > Trichomonascaceae > Crinitomyces > Crinitomyces ghanaensis. Next base: position 8,570 of record JAKTVX010000120.1, read on the forward strand.
GCTACTACTCGAAATTGAAAGCGTAAAAGGGACGGCCAGAATAAATGCCCGCACTAAGAGAAAGCTTTTTATCCTACTGAGATAGAATAAGCTACCAAAGAGAAAACATGGCTAGAGAAAAGAACAGCAGAGAACATTTAAGCGAGAGACAAGATGCAAAAGTGCCAGAGAAAAAGCGAGCGTATTTCAGAGCATGATAAGTAATTGGAAGACGAGGTAGTCAGATAAGTAATTGAAAGAGAACGTAAGCAATGCTAAGTAGATCAGGCAAGTAATTGGAGACAACGTAAAGAATGCTAAAATAATCAGATGAGTAATTGAAACAATGCTAAGTAAATCAGATGAGTAATTGGAAGAGCATCTAAGCAATGCTAAGTAAATCGCATGAGTAATCGGAAGAGCATCTGAGCAATGCTAAGTAAATCAGAGAAGTATTGAAAGACAACGCTAAGTAAACCAGACAAGTAATTGAAAGAGAACGTAAACAATGAGTAATTGGAGACAACGTAAAGAATGCTAAAATAATCAGATGGGTAATGGAAACAATGCTAAGTAAATCAGATGAGTAATTGGAAGAGCATCTAAGCAAATCATATGAGTAATCGGAAGAGCTCTAAGCAATGCTAAGGTAATCAGAGCACAATATGCTTTGCCAACTTCAGAGAAGGCAGCAAGTAAGATAATGCACAAGATCATCGGAGGGCGTCTTTTCTCTAAGCAAGGGAACATTATATTGCATCAGTATTTCATTAAAGGGCAATCAAAAGGACAACACTCTTTGCCAACGCAAGAGCCAAGAAGTCCTGCCGATAATAGACAAAGCGAGTAAGATAATCAGAGGACGACATAGATAAGAAAACAACGTAAAAAATGCTAAGGTAACCAGATGAGTAATTGGAGACAACGTAAAGAATGAGAAGATAATCAGATAAGTAATTGAAAGGTAATCAGGTAACTAATTGAAAGACAACATAAACAATACTAAAGTAACCGGCTAAGTAATTGAAACAATGCTAAGGTAACCAGATGAGTAAATCAGAGAACGTCTTTTCTCTTGCTATTGCCGTGCACAACAAAAAAAGCACGCCAGTGACTAGCTTCGTGAAAGTGGAAAGATTTATATTATCTGCTAACAGGCACTCAGATAACAGAGGACGCAAGAGCCAAAAAGTCTTGCGGATAACCGACAAGATAACGCCTGAGATAGCAGAGAACAGCGTAGATAAAATAATTAGACAACGACGTAAACAATGCCTGAGATAATCAGAGGAAGATTTAGATAAGTAATTAGAAGACGTCAAGGTCAGCGAAGGTGGCAAGTAAGATAACCAGAGGACAGCTTTTCTTTGCTCCACCGTGCTAAGAAAATGGTGAGCTAAACCAAGTGAAGTACATAACATGCAAGAACTCCAATGACCAGCAAGGGAAATACTATCAGGTCAATTTCAAATGATAAAGGCAAAAGCGTAGTGCAGTAATGGATGGCAAAGTAGCTAATAACGGAAGGAATGCAACGGAGCGAAGCATCTAGCATGCAGATAAACTCCGGCAGAGAATGCTTTGAATTCCCACGTAAGGAGTGCTTTGAAGAGAGAAGTAAACAATGAAAATCAGACAGTCGCCAGAAGTCTTGAGAGCAAAAGGCAAGGCAGGGCAGACGAACTGAAAATGCCAAATGCTTCAAAAAAATAATCCTCTTTTTGGATCTCTTAAAAGAAAAAAATGCAAACGTATAAAAGAGAAACAAGTCTGAAAGCATTGCGATGCAAATACTGGGCTTTTTAGATATGAGCAGACAATATACGCCTGCGCTAAGTAAAAGGCATTATCTCGATCTGCGGAGACAATGAAAAACGCATTAAACATAGAATAAAACAAAATTAAGCGACGACTCTAAAGAGAAAACACAGCTCGGCAAATAAATAACAAAAAGACAATAGCACAGAAAACACAGCTCGGCAAATAAATAACAAAAACACAGCTCGGCAATAGCACAAATGATAAACAGAAAACACAGCTCGCTGAATAAATAACAAAAAGACAATAGCACAAATGATAAAAACATAATCTGACAAGCTGAGATTAATTTAAGCCAGATAGCTATGAAGCAAAAGGAATTTGAAAGTCAAAAAGCATAAAGGAAAATAAAGCGCAATATGCATCTTAAAAAAGGAGCGCATATTGGTGAAAACAAAGCAAATCAAAGAACTTGAAAAGAAAAAAACAATCAAGAATAGAGGAGTGCCTTAAGCTATATAACAGCTATAAAGGCATCCTACAACACAAAATGCAAAAGAGAAAGCGAGGAAGAGAAAGGATAGTACGCGAGTAAATCTGCAATCTTTTCCAGGTCTTGAGACGCATCTAATGATTTCCCTGATAACAACAAAAATAAGTAAACACTGAGAAACAACATCCCAGTAATACAGAACAACTCCGTATGAACAGTAGAGGTGCAAAGTCAAAAGGTATATTACGAACGAGAAAGAAAAGCGAATTAACGAAACAACAAAGGCAGATAACAAGGAAATCAGAGGATTGCCCGAAAGGTACAAGTACTTTTTATAAGCGAGGAATCTGACCAGTAAAACAAGAAGAGCCAAGAGTACTCAAGTAGACTTTTTAAAAGAACTTATCTTTCTGAGCTCTAAAGACTGATGAAGGAAAGTACAGATCTATTTAAAAACAGAATAACAGCTCCATCTATAGAGAAATAACACGCAGCGCAAACACTAAACAATTCTAAAATAAGCAGTCCTCGTAGAAGAGAAATTAACTTCTACAATATTATAAAAAGAGAAAACGCTTTTAATAAAAGATGACGGGGAAGTAAAGAGACAAATAATTTTGAAAGCGTAAAAGGAATGCCGGAAAGACATTTACAAAGGCCTTATCTTTTGCAATCTGCATATAATCCTTAGATAAATAGTAGAAAAAAGAGAAAGGAAAGGAATAGAATAAACAGAGAATTTAACAAAAGACACAGCTCGCTAAATGAATAACAAAACGAGAACAGCACACTCTGAGCAAAGGCAGAGAATATTTGAGAAGCTTCCGCGATAACTAATGAGTGCTTTAAAAGAACAGAATAGTCAAGCGCGGTAATAAGATGCAAAAGTGCGAAAGCACTTAATGCATGCAATATGAATAATTCAAAGGAACGCTCTAAATAATTCAAAAAGAAGAAAGTACATCAGGAAGGTCAGAGAACAAAGAAGTCAGGTATGCACGGTGACATGCAATATAAATAAAACCCAAAGCATGATTCAAAGGAACACTCTAAATAATTCAAAAAGAAGAAAGTACATCAGAAAGGTCAGAGAACAAAGAAGTTACCAGAACAATGAACGAAAAATTAACAAGTTCAGGCAACCTTATACCATATGTACGGTTGTCTTCGTTACCCGACCTAAATTA
>JAKTVX010000121.1:0-10973 GCA_030581755.1 Crinitomyces ghanaensis
ATGCCGGATGGCTTCACAGCTTAGATAGGCTCCAGCAGTGTCAGTCATTGGTTTGCGCAGTAGCCATTCCCGGCGTCTACCTTTGTTGGTAGTGCCAAGTGGTGCGGTCTGCCTGTGTTGCCTGTTGGTGCTGGAATTTGCTGCGAACGCCAGACGTTGTGGTTTGCATGTTTTGACGAGCATGGCTGCGCAGTTGTTTTTTCGTCATCTTTACAGTACCTGTCCAGCAGCATCTATGTTGCCTCCGGGTGTCATCGCAGTCTGGGTGCAGTCCGTTGGTGATCAATACCATTCGCTGCTTGCCAAGATGAACTAGTGCAGCATTCGCCAAGCATTTACTTTTGTTAGTGCTTGGCAATGATGTCTGCTTGCTCAATCGGCATTTGGTATTGTTTGCCTGGTCGGCGCTGCGGTTGGACTGCCATTCACGGTTTGCCTTAGTGGTTAGTGCATTATTAGAATCCACCTTGCGTATGTCTGATGGTGTGCTCCACTAAGTGCAGACTCGAATTGGCCCCAACAGTATCGGTTACCGGCTGGTGCGGTAGTCAGCGCAGTACGGTCGAGCACCTCCCTTTGCTGGTGGCGTCGGGCGATACTGCCTGCGCGCGCGCGTATTCGGTGGTGCCTGTCTGTTGCGGTGTCATCCGCCGTGAATGCCGTCTTGCCAAAGTGATCAACCCATCGGTCCATCAATCTGCGCATCTGGGTTGGGCTGTACATTTTGATGTGCAAACGCTGGCTGTACGTCGTAGTTTCTTGTCATCAACGACACGCTTTCATGCCGGGTATGTCAAAGTTTGTATGGACTTCAGCAGTTTGCGTCGCTGGTTGCTGTGGTAGCCAGCGCAATGCCTGGCATCTACCTTTGTTGGTAGTGTCCGGCAGTTTGTCGGCGCTTTCATTCGCTGTAAATCCCGGGCGCCCGGACTGGTTTGTGCGCCTTGATGTGACCAAACATCTGACCGTACGCTTTAGTGTTCCTCATCCTAAATGCAGTCCTGTTCGGCAGTATCCATACCAGGTATGTTGCCCCCGGTATCACAGCGTGAATGTACTCTGGCAGTGCAATCACTGATTAGTGCAGTGGCCAGCGCAGTTTCTAGCATCTCGTTCTGTTGGTGCCAGGCAGCACTGTCTACGTGCATAATCGGTGTCTGCGCCTGCCGCTAGCATTCGCTGTGAGTGTCGGTGTCCGAGCTGGGATTGAATGATAAGGGGCTGACTGCTGGCTGTACGTAGTTGTTTCGCCTCATTTTCGTAGTTTCCGTAGCCCCTTCTCAGCGGCATCCATGCCGGACGTGTTGCCGGGTGGACTGTGATGAAAGTGCAAATTGGGTGCCTGCTGGAAATCCCCTCGCAGCTTGCGGGGATTGGCAACTATATAGAACCACTTTGGCTATTCCGCATGGTTCATCTGTTCACTCGGTCGCAAAACGCATGCCCGTGCCCACTATCGGACTATTTGCTCCTAGTAATGACAGCCCAATTGGGTTTAAAGACTGTCGTCATGCTAATGGGGTAGGCGCAGCCATGCCTGGGAGCAAGCTCTAGTTGTCAAACGGTTACTTTCCGGTATGGGGCGAGCAGCAGCCAATCATCGTTTGTTCCACATACCTAGCTAATGTCTTGACACAGCTTCCTTTGCCGATGTTTGATGGTGCTGTCGCTGTTTGCCAACCGTGGACTCTATCCAGTTGACGCGTGATAACGTGTACTGCGCAGAGCTGTTCCTAGCTTTGATGCAAACAATTTTCGAGTCCAGGAGCCTGTCTTCGCGACCCTTAGTAGGATCCTTCGTTCAACGTGATCACTATTTCGCGTTGCTCGTCGCTGGTCATCGCCTACAATCTGTCTAACTCAGAATCCCTTTCGTTGTTACCATTACAGCTTGCACTTTGGCGCATAATCCATCTCACACGTTCTCCTAGTGCCATCGATCGAAGAAATCTGTGCCTGCCACTGCTTTTTTATCGCGGTAGCCATGATCAGTGGTTAGACCATCAATTGGACACCTGCACTGGCTTATATATTCGCTAGAAAAATGCATTTGCCTGTAAAGCCATTGTCTACGTCACCATCCACGTGTTGTCCTACCTCCCGGTCATTCTCTTTTTCCAATATGAGAGATACAATACGGTCATACCCCAATTCGGTAATCTACAGGGTTAGGTCTTACGCGAGCTTATCTCTGAAAAGTTCAAGACGCCGGCCGGTTTTTCTGAAGACGACATTCAAAGTGGGTCAATTAACAGTTTGTCAAGTTTGCGGGCAATCAAATGCCAAATATCGATGTCCAGCATGTAGAATTGAATAGTACGTTGCTATTGTTGGTGTTTTCTTTTTTTTTGGGTCTTGTCTTTGTTTTGATCTAACAAGCTGCGGACTTCCATGTTACAAAGAACACAAGAGTGGAGAAGATGGAGGAGCGTGCGAAAAAAAAAGTAAAGAACTAGCTGAGACGGTTAAAGAGGGCAGTGCGACTGACGTCAGCGCTAACACTGACAGCAGCCAGACCACAGGCGTCTCCAATGCTATCTTTGACCGCCTCCTACAAGACGAAGCCATTCAATACTACTTAAGGATACCCGCGTTAAAAGTTCATCTAAAGGAGGTGGCCGCCTTGGTCACTGACACCAAAATATCTGGAGAATATGATCCATTCGGACGACGACAGGTCGCACTGAAAAAATTACGACAACTAAGACAAGGCGGAAAAGAAGAAAACCAGGTCGTAGAGGAGTTTATTACGAAAGTAATTGAGATCATTGATGGAATAGAGTGATGTGTAATGGCGGCGCGTATAGCCATTGCCTCATTATGTCAGACTAGCAACAACAAATTATTCTGCGGTCTGCACTTGACCGTACGGCTGTGACCCATACGGCTGAGCTCGGCGACATTGCCGAATTACCCCGAACCCGGATAAATAGATTGATTGAAATATACATATACACACACACACATGTCAACATTTCCATAACACACTCCCTTTATTTACATTCGTATTTGGATTTTGTTTTGTTTTGTTTTGTTTTTCTTATAATGAAGGAAGTTACTATAAGCAGTCCATTCATTAACCTCAATGGCAGACTGTCTGAAGGTGCAGGTTATGACTCCAGAATTGGTGTCCTATACTGGGTCGACATCATAGGACACAAGATCCTATGGGTCGACTACAGTAAATATCTAGAGAGCCCGAATGATGAAAAAGGGAAATGTGACCATGACAGTCTTATTCGAATTGTATCTACTCCTGAATCTATTGGATTCCTCGGCCTAACCGACATCCCCCACGTATATGTAGCTGGTGCCAAACATGGGCTCGCAATTGTCGATCTCAGACAATACAACGAGCCAGTTAATGGCTATTCCGCATGCTCCCCTGACAGCTACCCCAAGATTACTCTCAAATATGTGTGTAAAGTATATCCGGACGATACGAACATGCGATTCAACGACGGAAATGTCGACCCGGCTGGCCGCATATACGCAGGATCAATGTTTGACTTCGGACAGCCTGAAAATAGTGATGGCACTCTGTTTAGATATCAATTCAATCACCATTCGCTGCCTACTGGCGATACTGGCCCTAACGGCACCCTTGAAACTGTCATTTCTAACCTCAAAATCCCTAATGGCATTGGCTTTTCTCCCGACAAGAAGACCATGTACTTTGTCGACTCTTTAGCTTTCACTATTTGGCAGTTCGACTACGATATCGAAACAGGTAATATGACCAATAAGCGAGCCTTCGCTAAAGTTGAACAGCCCGGTATTGCATCACCCGAACCTGATGGACTTGCCGTCTCTGAAGACGGCAACGTATGGTTCGCAGTGTGGGGCACAGGAACCGTACGAAGATATACTAGCGATGGTCAATGGATAGAAACTTATAAGTTCCCTGCTGAAAGGATATCATGCGTTGCATTTGCTGGATCCGATATGAAAGATCTTATAGTATCCAGTGGGCATTTACACTTAGAAGAGACCTGTCCACAGAAGACTCCACACGACCTCGGCGGATCTCTTTTCCGGATACCGGTCAACGTGCAAGGAATTAAGAAGAATATCTGCACTTTACCGAAGTAGTCTAAAATGTATAAAATCAAGATGTTCTTTTTTTATTTTTTTAACATTCATTTCATTTCATGCATTAAATAAATAGCTAAGCACGAAAAGTGCTTTTTCAGTTAGGCTTCATTACCATAGTTCGAATCTCCCATAAATGTGACCTATCGATTGGCTCATCAGGTGCAAACCACGTCTTTGTCTTCCTATCCCACCGCTCCTCTTCATGCTGTAGCTTTTCTATAAACCGCGGCGTCACCACAAATTCTTGACCAGTCATATTATTCTCCGGTGTCACGGACGACGCCGTAGATGAAGACATTGTAGAACTCCGCAAACTGTACACTCGGCGTCCCGATGATGCCGTGGATGCAGTCATTGACGACGACGCCTGTTTGCCTATGCGACCAAGATCTGAACTATAGGAATGTTGATGATGACCGCGGAGCGTAGGCGTCCGTTGCTGCTCGTCTGACATGCCGAAATTCGCCGACATCCCAATTGCTCTGCCAAAACCACTGTTTCTCCCAATAGTTGCACAGCCCCCGCCAAACTCGTCTAAGTTCGCAAATGGGTCCTCTTCTTGATCGTCTTCTCTCAGATTGATCCATTTCATGGTGTTAGGGTCAAACATCATATCTCCTAGAATCTGCACTCCTTTCGATGAGATAAATGCAATCAGCCCGGGTCCCTTAGATTTTGCACTGTCAAATTTTTTTAGCTCAATCTCATTTCCTTCCCAGATCCGTTTCGTAGGGTTGAACCGCATCACCGTGCCACCACCGCCACCATTACTGCTGCTGCTGCCGTTACCATTACCAGTCATGCCTACCCCACAAGTACCGCCAGTACCGCCATCATTACCGCCATAGCCGGGAAAACTGACAGGCCCTCCTTTGCCTGTAAACGTGGCGTACACTGGACTATTATTGTCGCCTAACTGGCGAATTAGGCCCATCCTATGACTGCGTTTCTTTTTTCCGCCGTCGCTCTTGCTCTTGCTTCGGTTATGCCGACTCTGAGATGACGACGATGGAGGCTTGACCTTTTCTCTATATACCTCTAACGGCCGGTGCTGAATTTGAGTAGCCTTTTTTGGTGTTACCATATACCGACGCTCCTGCCCTTCGTCGAACTTCAGCTCATCTAGTATGTCCAGCTCCGTGCCGTCACCGTAAACGCGATAATTGCGACCTTTAGAGTACTTAACACGAGACGAACCAGTCTTGGACGTCCTGTCGTCCAAGTTTGCCATACTTTGCACCGGTCGAAGCCGCGGTCGCGATGCATGTGGCGGGCCCGCCGATCCGGCGATCGCTGCTGCGTCAGATCGTAATGGCATAATGCTGTCGACAGTCATGTCAGCCGGATTAGGGCCACTGTGATGCGATCTATGGTGATTCTGAGAAAAACCTTGGCCAGCACCATGCTGACCCTGTGGAGTATCAAAATGCGGTCGCAACTGCGCCAGCGATTTTTTCAATCGAACCGTATTATAGTTGCTCACTGATCGGCCTGAAGGCTTCAAAGGGGATGACGAGGAAGAAGGGGCCGCAATGGTGGCAGCAGTCAGCCCAGCCATGCCCACAGTTGTAGCTGAGTTCCTTCTAGCATTATTGTAGTTAATAACCACATTTCTATGCAGGGTATCCCTTGGATGAGACAAAATCTCATCGCAGTCGTCTTCAAATCCTTCCAAGATATCTTCCTCATCCTCGGCGTCAAACTCCTCATCCAAATTGCTGCTCTCTTGATCATTTGGTTCCGCGCCATCTCGTCTAGTGCTGCTGGATACCGACTTCACAGACCCCTTTCCCGACGATCCATTACTGCGAATTGTGTCATACTTTTTGCCCTGTGCCAATTGCTCTGCCTCATATTCCGCTATCCGCAGAGCTTTTCTTTTGTTTTCTTCTAATATGTGCTGCAGATCTCTGGCTGGCTTGTCGAACACCGCCAGCTGGTCTCCTTCCCAGCCCATCTCATCATCAAAGAAGGCTCCATTCTCAGTATCGCTGTCATTGTAGTTGTTATTGTTATTCCCATTACCGCCCGAACGCCCTCCTCCTGCCCCTCTTCCTCCCCCGAAATCTTCTATATCCGTAGACGACGCCGTGGTGTTGGCAAACCCTGAACTCTGTGACAGCCGCGAAGTGGTCCGAAACCCTAGACTCTCGTCGTCCATGAGCTCATCATCAAACAAGACATTATTCTTAGAGTCCTCCTGCTGCTGCTGCTTTAACCGTGCTTCCTGCACCTTGACTAGACGATCATACAGATTACTAGTGCTCGGCACTTCCAAATCGTCAAAGTCCTCAGACCTATCCTGCAGCCTTTTAGCACCGTCGCTGTTTTTCTTAATCGTGCTGCTCTTGTATGTGCTATATGTGTCGTAGTCGTCGTTATTCTTGTAAGCGTAATTGTAAGTGTCATAACTGCCGCCTGCACCTGCTATGGCGTTCTTCTTTTTCTGTCCTCTCATCGTTATTGTATCTTGCCCATCGTTAATTGAAAATCTATGCAATGCCTTAAGTGTGCCCTCCTCGTAGGCATTATTCGTCATCATGGCCGTCCCGTTCGTACTGCTGACCTTTATTGGCGACTTTTGTGGACTCATTGGAACTGACATGATTTCCGATTCTAGTGCGTCGAATTCGTCCAGCTGCAGCTTCGCAACCGATGTGGCTGTCGCGGCGGCCCCACTATTACTGCTTGCGTTACTAGCTGTGCTCTTCTGAAAAAAGGATCCTGCTGCACTAGAGATCGAAGCTGTAAATGTATCATCATTGACCTCGTCCCCGAAATCCTCATCCCAGTTCTCTGTAGACATCGATAGCTATCAATTTGTTAATTGTTAGTGAACCACTCAACCTTTTTCACCCTCCAAAACTTTGTCCTCGTCGTCCTCGCCTCGTCTTCGTCGTTCTGAGACTCGCCTTTGTTACCTCTGAACCTTGTTCGGCTTAGTGTTCAAACTTTAACTTGGTGTTCTGCCAGATCCGCCGCCCGCCTGCACCTGGTGACGCTCACGCCGGGTAAAATGACAAAATAGGGCAAATTGCATTCCTTTCACGGGCATTTTTTTATTTTTTATTTTTTTGGCCATGTCGATGGACTGAGAGCCACAAGAAAGCAGACTATGGACAGAATCTGTACCGGCCAACGATCTCTTTAGATTAACTACCTTCAATGGACAATGTAACCGTTTGCTCAATCGGTCTTAGCAGCTCAATTTTAGTATTGAAGCCGTTGGCTCTCTGTTCTTGCTTTTGAACTGACCTATGCAATGTAGCTATATGTTTCTATTAAATGAGCGCTGATCTGTCTAGCTTTCATTTTGGATTGACCGTTCGCTTACTGTCTCTTCGACCAGACCAACCAAACCTCGCAGCCGTGCGGAAATATGTACGTACGGCTGAAAAGTTTAAATTATTTTTTGGACTTTTTTTTTTTGAAAGTCGTCCTAGCTAACAATCCAATGCCTGAAAAATTATCAAAGAAAAAGCTCAAAGCTTTAGAATTCAAGCGAAAGCAAAAGGGCGTAGCTGACGAAGATCCTGAAGAAGAGCTAAACAGAAAGCGGAAAAGATCTGATGTCGTCAAACAAGAAGAGGAGGAGGACCGTGGAGACAACGGCGAACAGGAAGAACAAGAGTATGAAGATGAAAAAATTATAGAGGCTGCTCCGACTGCACCATCCGAGGAACAACCAAAAAAGAAAAAGAGACGTAAGAAGAATGCCAGTTCAAGCGGCACCGCTGGTGCCGGTTCTTCTGGAAAGCGTCTGATTGTATTTGTAGGCAACCTTCCATACGACTGTAAAGAGCAAGATATCAAGGCTCACTTTAAGGCTGCTGACCCGCAGCATATTCGAATGAGAAAAGGCTTTGCATTTGTGGAATTTGACGGCGAAGACGCTAACAAAAGACTCAATGTCGCACTAAGGTTGCACCACTCTAAACTCAATGACCGAAAGATTAACGTAGAACTGACAGCTGGAGGCGGTGGAAACAACGAGAATAGAAAATCGAAGATCAAAGAAAAGAATGCAAAATTGCAACAAGAGCATAAAGAAAGAATGAAGCGAGAGGAGAAAGAGAAGGCGAAGGTTGCGAGCAGCACGGACGCTAACGGAGGCAAGCCAAGCGGTGGTGCTGGTAACAAGCCTTCGAGTGCTGATGATGGTACTGCTACTAGCAGTGGCAGCATTCACCCATCGCGTCTCAAGCATATGAAGCTTTAACCGCCATCATCCATTCAAGTTAATTTATTAATAAATACTACTTACAGCGAACGGCGTAGCATTTACGTACTTGTTACTACTTAGCCAGTTAGTTATTATCATCCTGTTCCTCTTCTTTCTTCCTAACTTTCGCCTGGGTTTTGGCCCCTATAATATCACACATTTTCTCTGCTTCTTTTGCGGCGGTAGCGGCTTCAGCACCGCCCGAATGGCCTCGTCAAACACCGCCTTGAGTCCTTGCTGCTTTAACGCCGAGCATTCCATGTATTTGACTGCTTTGATATCTTTCGCCATCTGCAATCCTTGCGCGTATGTAATTGGGCTCACGTTTCTCTGACGTAACTTTTCTAACTGGCCAGCGTCAGCCCGCAGATCAAGCTTAGTACCGACAAGTATTACTGGGGCGTTCGGCGCATGATGCCGAACCTCTGGCGCCCATTTGGTCCTCACATTATCAAACGATGACGGGCTGACAATTGAAAAGCAGATTAGAAAAACGTTGGTCTGTGGATACGATAATGGTCGAATCCGATCGTAATCTTCTTGCCCCGCTGTATCCCATAATCCTAAATTTATCTGTCGATCTTCCACAACTACATTGGTAGTATAATTATCGAATCTGGTTAGTAGACGAGAAGAAAAGCTAGCAAACGTCGTGAGCGGCTTGTCAAATCTTGACACATCGGTAACTTACACTGTTGGAATATATTCGCCGGGAAATGCACTAGTAGTGTACGATATTAGCATGCATGTCTTACCTACAGCTCTGGTTAGCCTCTCATTAGTCTTGCCTTTCTCCAGTTGTTCAGGCCACTTACCCATCTCCTACAACAACGCATTTAATACTCTGCATGGCCACTGTGTTTTAATAAATTGATCACACCTTGCCTAGAAGATGAAAAAAACCGTTATTGACGTGAAGTAAATCAAGGGGTGACGTTTCCTAATCCGGTAACCTAAATTGACAGATGGCGAGCCTCATATGTTTATTTTTACTTTTTGTTCTTTCACTTTTTTTTAAAAAAAAAGAGAATAAAAAAATTTTAAGGAAAATAATTTGCGCAAGGTTGAAGTTGAGCCATCATAGGAGAGGAGACATCAACCTGAGCTTTCCCCATCATCTTAACCATTTCCCTAGCCAAGCCGCCAAGTCTTCGAGTTCCTTCTGTTGCGCTTCATTTGAGATAAGTGAACATTGGCGTACAGTACCCAGCCACAGCGGCGTTAAAGCTTTGACCTAGAAATAACTTCATCCAATAATACATGAGCGAAAAATCTTGTCAGCTTACCTCTTGGTCGTAATGGGCCGCCGCTTTGCTTTAGAGGCTAACGTAGAAGCGACTCGTTCTCCTTCTTTTTTTTCTCTTTTTTTTTTTTTTTTTTTTTTTTTGAGGCAGTGGAATCTTGATCCTCAAGTCCTGAACAAGCTGATGTGTTATAGGGAAACCAGTTCAGCTCCTTTAGACTCAAGGCGAATGCGTCAACCCTTTTAAATTCTTGGTGCTTCCTCAGTTGCTTCTTTATAGCAAATTATAGACCGTGGAAGCTAATACTTTGTCCGTGCTCCGACTCGTACGCATATCTCTAGCAGATGTCAAATGTTTTTCGGCTGAGCTTTTCTAGTTGTTTAGTAGACATCAGCTTTTCATTATCAACTTCCTCCGCGATTCTCGTGGCTTCTCCACATTTACCGCACTTCAATTTAAGACCGTTATGAAGACCACTTGGTTTTCCTAGAATGTAAATTACATCTTTCATGTGCCCGCCTATGATGAAAAAGGATCTAGCAATTTAGGCCAATTGTCGGATTGCCTGATTTCTTTTTCTTATTGTCCAAATGCTACCGCTGCCGGTGTCCGGTGTTAGTACTCGCTGTACAATTTGCTTTATTATAAGTTTTTAAGCACAATTTTGTTCACCTATAAGTAATTCCATTTAATAAATATATAAATAAATAAGCAGCAATTTATCGCCTCGCGCGTTTGCCCCTACGCCTTCTGTAAGTCTTCACGTCCATGTTATGCGGATCCCAGTTGTTTTCTTTTCTTCGTTCTTCTTGTCCGAAATAGGCGTCATAATCCTTTTCAAGTTCGCAAATAAACTTTGGTCTTATAGAAATCCAATATTGCTCCGGCTTTTTCAAGCCTTCGACACTCATTTCAAACTGTCTAACCTCTTTAATTTCTTGCGTTGCATCTTTAATTTCTTTGTGAAACACTAATGCATCCAGGAAACTGATAAGTAATCGGTGTTCACAATCGTATTTGTCCATCAAATCTGAAACGGCTTCCAAAGCCTTCTCTGATCTTTGTTGACACGCATACACGAACTTCACTACGACTAGCGCCCTGCGCTGCTTCCCCTGTTCCTGGCTGATTACCGCAATTGAGTTCAAAACTAGTTTATAAAGGTCATCGGGCCACCTTATGAGTAAAAACACAGCTTGGATCAGATCATGCATGGCGAACGGTCTGACTTGAAGCTCATGTCCAGGTTCCCACTTCCAGTCTTGAATATCATTACGGCCAAAGCTGAACAGCCCACGCCATGGAACACATCTACCGGCTGCTTTTTTTATTTTATCATCTGTATACTGTGCATAGAACTCTGCTTCCTTCTTTAAAATAAACTGCGGCTTTATAGAGATCCAAAACTCTTC
>JAKTVX010000122.1:0-10883 GCA_030581755.1 Crinitomyces ghanaensis
GTGTGGAAAAATGCCCCGATGTGGTGATCCAAATGTTTTCGTTGAAATATTGTCGAATGGTCTTTTTGCATGTGGCTGATAATCCCAATGGTTTCTTGATATCTTCAAACCAATGATTAATTCTCCACATATCAAAAGGAATATGTTCGCCTAAGTGGCCAATAATGATCTGAAGCTTGGGGAACCGATCAAACACCCCATTAGTAACCATACCTAACAGATGAAGACTCACGCCGTGGGCAAAACTCAGAGTTGGTCCTACAAGCCACTTGCGTTTAGCCCATAACCTATCGTGGATTTGACCCGTGGGATTTCGTGGATGCAGGTACAATGGCACATCCAGCTCCACACATACTTTCCAAAATTCATCCCATTCCGGCTGGTCGTAGAAGATTTGGTCATCTCCGTCAGGTCCACATCTTTGCGTGTCGTTAATCAGAGCTCCTTTGAATCCATATTGCGTAACGCATCGGCGGAGCTCCTCGCTAGCCTCCCTAGGATCGTGCATGGACAATGTAGCAAACGCGCCATATCTGTCTTCTTTACCTTTGATTTGTTCGGCAATCCAATCGTTGACTTCCACAGCCAAAGCTTGTGCCTCTTTCGGGTCGAAGATATCTTGGGTACCTGGTGCTGTATATGACAAGATTTGATAACCTACTCCATATTCATCGGCAGCCTTGAGCCGAATGTCATTAATATCACTAATCTCCTTGACATGCTTCTCCGGATCTGTTGCAAAGAACCCGGCCCACCATTTAGATTTTTCTGCAAGCCGGGGTAATGCAAAGGCCTCTTCAAGTGCGATTTTTCCAAGCATTTTTGTTTTTTTGTTGTTGTTGGTCTTAGTTTGGGTTTCCGTTGGGGATTTGATATTTTGTGAAAATATTGTGTTCGTTTGAATACATCGTTGCTTGAGATTATGAGCTGTTTATATAGTCGCTTGACTTCCGCTCTAGATGTCATCTTTCCGATACAATGTATATGTAGCCGTTACGCCGTACTATTTACCCACGGTTATCTGCTTACCCGAACTTTATTCAGCCCCGCGGGGCAATCGGGGAACCGACATGTGGGGTAACTGATAACTAGGAAATAACATCACGATGCATATCAGTATATGATAATTGAGCGGGAATAGCAAACACGACTATCCGACCGCCAAGATTTGCCCACTTATTCGTAAGCCAATGATGGGCATATCTTCTCGTTTCGGCGAGAACAAACTTAGTCCTGAAGGGACCGAGCTATACCCTGACATAAATTGGCTCGTTCATAAGCTATAGCTCACTAACTGATTTCTCTATCCGTTTTTCAAGGCCAGCTTCAAGAAGAGAAAAGAAGAAATATAGTCGGCGTTGGATCTGGTACTCCTGGATCCGGACTAAGCAATACGGCAAAGAGATCCTTATTCTCCAACCTCAGCCGCTCTAAGATGGAAACCTTGGCTGAAATTATGTACCTGTTTAAATGGCTGTTTTTTTTGATCAATGCGCGAAACCACCGATGATCGGCCTCTTTCAGATATTGCCCAGCTTGACGGAAGCATTCTTATTACGCAAGGTCTAGGCAATATTATTTGGGGTCCCTTGCGCTGTCAAGTTTGGTCGTCGGCCTATCTATCTATTATCGAACTTCGGACAAACTCTTTAACATGTATCTGGTATGCAGTTGTGGTCAGCAACAGTTACACTAACACGTTAATTGCCAGAATCTTCCAAGGTCTGTGCTAGGCTCCCATAGAAGCACTGGTGCCTTCCTTCCACGGTCACTGATATTTTCTTCACCTGCAGACCCTGGCAACACATGCAGCCGCCGAACTATTGCCGCACTCAATGGAAATGAAATTAATATTGCTTCCACATGAACAGTTGTGTCTCTCACTTGAATATCTGTTCAGAATGAGGCTCCCTTTAATTACGTCAGATGCTCACTCGATTGTTTCTCAACATATCGTCTGATGCTTTTGAAGAAAATTTTAGCTTTTTTTCTGATTGCATTACCTGCCAATAAGGACGCCCGCCCCCAATGTCAATTAAATTAATGCAGGGACAAACTTTCATGCAAGATGCCGATGAATTGAGGACTCAGCCGCACAGGAAATGAAATTTGACAGGCTGGATCCTGAACGCATTCAGTGCTTCTGGGGGCTCCACAATAAAAATGATAAAAATGACCTTGCCAATTGAAATAATCCAGCTCATTATCGGTTACTTGGAAGAGTGTCCAGACTATATGCGTGCCCGTCAAATTGATCGGCAATTCAGATGGGCATGTCTGGCAGCCAAACTTGAAGCGAAATTCATCAACGTTTGCAATAAACAGCTTGGCGAGAACTACACGTTTAGCCAATTACTTGGCCGTTATCCAGGGCTGCTGTGGTGTCGCTTCATAAAAACTGACCTGGTACCTTTTAGTGGATCGCCAATGATAGATGCTAATACCTATCTTTGGACTGATGAAGATTTTCCCGCGAAAGAAGATGGCAGCTGCACCTGGGGGCTTACAATAGACGCTGATGCTGCCCATGAATATGGCCTCTGTCGTAGTCGTTTTCATAAACAGCTGGCTGTCGTCAAGATCAAAAAAAAGAAGGAGCCATGCGAATTCTCACTTGAACAGCTGTTTGCAATCGACATTTCTGGACCAAAAGACGATTTCTACTGTTCCCACTGTACCTGCTGGGTAGAATATGAGGAAAATGCTTACATTCCTTTTAAGTACATAAATCTTTTTAGCGAAGAGTTTAGACCCGAGTTGTCCGGTCTTGCTCCTAACCATCTGTTGATTCGTATGATAGACGTTTGGCACGCTAAGCGCCTTGACCTCTATTTGGATTGGCACGCAGCTTGGGCAGTGCCCATTTCTGACCGCCAGTTTGCTGCCATGTCATTTTCCAAATATGGACTACTAATCCTCACCTGCTGCCGAGACACTAGCAAGTTTCTCTTAGTCGGACGACCCAAATACATTGGTCAAAAGAAGGAACTGGATATGTCCCAGCTGTTTGAATACTTTCACTATATTATCACGAAAAACCTAGCCACATTAATTGATATAAGTGAATATTATGCTACCGAGAAGAATTTTGCGCAATATAAATCCCCTCCATGCTATCCGTTAATCAAAGATGGCTGGTTTGGAAGTACTAAAATGTTTTTTCATGTGCCGTCACAGATCACCGTGCCGACCTATGAGCAATTTTTAGCAAGAAAAAGGAGAGGTATTATACAACAGTCACCTGGCTGGCAAGTTGAGAATAATTACGGGTCCCTAACTTTGGATATGAGCAAACACCACTGCAGCCCGCTAGTTCCCGACGCCAAAATAAGTCTGCCAAATATTGTTATAAGGTCACCATTTTATGATAATATGTTTATTTTTTGCAAGGTTATCGCCGGTAAAAAAGGAGGAGAATGGTTTGATGGAGTTATTGACGTTCGCCCTTCATCTCTGGACTTTAGCATTAAGAACAACAAACTGAGGATATTAAGAATGCCTTTTCGGAAAATCGGATGCTGTTCAGACGATTATATGATTTTTCGACGCTACAACAGATTATGCTATTGCAAGTTGGACGTGAGTCCATTATTGTGTGACGAACCGCCGCAAGGTTGAGTCATCGTCGCCATAGAAGGGGATGAAAAATGCCGAGCAGCAATAATCTGAGATATTTGATTGAATTCGATCCAAGATGGGGGGCCGCGACAAAAAAAAAAAAAGTACTCCTAGCACCGGTAAATATTTAACACTCGATTGCATTTTCATGCTCCTGGGGACGAAAGCAGCTAGATGGAAAGCGAAGGACATATTCATTAAATTAAATCAAATTATGTAGCCCTTGTCCAGAGCCATCGGCGATATTTTTACTGTTTCCAAATTTCCACTGGAGAAAGGCGAAGAAAGCGAGTAGTAGCGAAACCAGCTTTGAGTACAGGGAGGGTGCAAGTAATATGAAATATGCAACATCATTAATCGCTGGCGGGCGGGTCCTGTGTAACAGTTGCACCGAAACATGTCGGCCATGAAAACGAAATATGTCGTGACCTGTTGAGCTGACTCTGCCGAACCAGAAAAGCTGGGAATCTAAGCTACGACAAGTAGAAATTACAAACCGGCGACCGTTGTCGGTCGGCAGCCAGGACTGTTGGAAGAAGACGAAACATTTGGAAGGTTCATCAAGTATTCTCTTAAGGAACCTTAACGGGAAAAAAAGAAAAGGATTTTTGGATACGACTTTCACATCAGCTAATGACAGTTGGTTCACTGCATTTACTTTAGAAGGACTATGCAGAAACATGTTCGATTCTTCTCTTTCAGCGTCAGCTAAGAAAATTGGGCATCAACTTTGTAACCACCACCACCTATAAAACTTAAAAATAAATTTCCTTTATTTGTTGTTTTTTTTTCTGTTCGTCCATAACTACATGAAAGAAGTAACTGTAAGATATTTATATATATATACTTTAAGCCAAGTAAGTAGAGGCAGAAACGTTGCCACCTCTGCCGGTCCAGTTAACGTGAATGTCTTGTCCCTGAGGAAGAACATCGCTGGCGTACTCTGGCAAGACACGGAATGTGTGTGCTCCAAAGTAATCTCTTTGTGCTTGAATCATGTTAGCCGGCAGTCTAGCAGATCTGTAACCGTCGTAGAACGACAAAGCAGTGGTGAACGCAGGTGTGGGAATTCCCCATTGCACGGCGTTGCTGATAATGTCTCTCCAGCTGGATGAAGCCTTATCAATGGCATTCTTGAAGAATGGGTGGAACAACAAGTTCTCCAAGTTGGGGTTCTCTCTGTAGGCCTTGGTAATCTCTCCCAAGAAGACGGATCGGATAATGCATCCTCCTCTCCACATGAGGGCAATTCCGGCCATGTTGAAGTCCCAGCCGTATTGCTTGCCAGCATCGCGGATGAGCATGAATCCTTGAGCGTATGAGATAATCTTGGAGGCGTAGAGAGCTTGCTCGAGCTTGTCGACAAACTCCTGCTTGTTGCCAGTGAACTTGGGCACGGCAGGTCCAGTGAGCAGCTTGGATGCGCGGATTCTCTCGTCCTTAAGGGAAGACAGACATCTGGCGAAAACAGCCTCGCCAATGAGGGTGACGGGCATGCCCAAGTCAAGGGCGTTGATGGCGGTCCACTTACCGGTACCCTTTTGGCCGGCAGAGTCCAAGATCTTCTCGACGAGGGGAACGCCGTCAGCGGTCTCCTTGCCCTCGTAGAGGAGAATGTCCCGAGTGATTTCGACCAAGAAAGAGTCCAAGACGCCCTTGTTCCATTTGTCGAAAACAGCACCAATCTCCTTGTCGGTGAATCCAGCGCCGCGGCGGAGCAGGTCGTAGGCCTCAGAGATCAGCTGCATGTCACCGTACTCGATACCGTTGTGCACCATCTTGACGTAGTGGCCAGCACCTGCAGGTCCGACCCAGTCGCAGCACGACTCGCCGTCAGCCTTGGCAGAGATGTCTTGGAAGATGCTCTTGATGTGGGGCCATGCCTCGGCAGCTCCACCGGGCATGAGCGAGGGGCCGTAACGGGCGCCCTCTTCACCACCTGACACACCAGATCCGACGTACAGGATGTTCTTCTTCTTGAGCTCGTCGTAGCGGCGGTTAGTGTCGGGGAAGTGAGAGTTACCACCATCAATGATGATGTCGCCGGCCTCCATGTGCTCGAGCAATTGGTCAATGAAGTTGTCGACGGCGTCACCGGCCTTGACAAGCAGGATAACTCGGCGAGGCTTCTTGAGCTTGTCGCACAATTCCTTGATGGAGTGTGCACCCAAGATGCTCTTGCCCTTGGCCTCATTGTCCAAGAAATGGTCGACCTTGGACACAGTTCTGTTGTAGGCAACAACTGTGTATCCGTGGTCGGCCATGTTGAGAATGAGGTTCTGACCCATCACGGCCAAACCAATCAATCCGATATCTGGTTAGCCATGTTTTTCTTTTGTTTGTTTGTTTTTTCCTTCTTTTTTTTTTTTGCCTCGAAAAATTGCCATCCTACTTACCTCCCTGAGTCATTGTGGTTAATTAAACTATTATTCTTGTTGTGTCGATTGCTATGGAAATTATCGGATATTTGTAGTCCTTTGTTTGTCAACCCAAGCGGACAACCCCAACCCGGTCCACTCTCAACTCCCCGGAATAAAATGCCAACCTTCCAACTTGTTACGGATTCTCCCTCCGGCCCTAACCCGGCGCACACTCACTCGCTGCTGACTTATGTGCACATCATGAGATAGTGCAGATCTCTCCTTGTTGTGATCCTCGGTGGTTCTAGCACGCTTTTCGTTAGGTGCTGGGATTCTTTAATTTAGTCTTTCTTCTTTTTTTTTCTTTTTCTTTTTATTTTTTTCTTGTTGTTTATTTTTATCTCACTTATTTTTCTCTTTTTCTCAAACTATTCATTTCATCTAGCCTATTAGTCAATTAATTCCGTCTATTCCTTCCACTGCTCACCACATAGCGCGCACTTGTAATATTGACAAATTAACCTCGGGCCTCTCCATCCCGACCCTCCTCTGCCCCAAGCAAAATTTAAGGTTATTCCTGCTGTTCAATTATCGGGCTACATTATCGTCCACATTTCGTCAAATAACCCCGCATTATTAATCCCTATGTAACTAGAATTGCAGATTGTTTAAGCGATGACTGTTTAGTGTGTGTGTGTGTGTGAGCGTGCGTGCATGACACTGCGCGCACTCGTGACGAACCTTACCGTTTGATTTTAGTTGGCCTGCGCTTTATCTTCCTTTTCTCCGTTCCCATTAGGTCTGGCGCGTTGGTACTAAAAAATTAGCCTCCCACGTTCTTTCGTCCCAACGTCTCGCCAGTCTAACCCATATAGGCATCCCCAAACGCCTTCAATCCAAACGCCTTCAGATGTGTGTCCTTGTTAATCTGTACAATCTATAGATTGTTTTTGTTTGGTTTGTTCTCCTTTTGGCTGGTTGGTTTTTTTTTTTTTTTTTTTGTTTAATTTGTCCTCTCACTTTAGTTTCATCCTCTTTGTCTACAGATCTTCTTTGTTGTTGTACTGAATATAAAAATGGCCTGTCAATCCCATGAACAAACTTCCACAAGACAAACTCCTTCGTCACTCGTTTACTACTACTTCTACTACTACGCTCCTTAAAATTATGAAACCTTCTGGTGTGTCCCTCGTTTTGGCCCTGTCCTTCATGGTCGGCGCTCTCGCTGCTCCAACTACTACAATCATTATCACCTTAACTACTACAATCACTCGTCAGACGGCCAGCACCGTCCCTGCTCAAACTGCCACTCCATCTCCAACTACTACAGTCGTTACCACTGTTCCCGTCACTGTCACTGGAACTCCCTCTTCTACCACTTCGTCGCCTTTACCAACCACCACGCAGCTCACCACTATCACTGTCCCACCTGTCACACCCACTACTACCGTGACCGCCAGCATCATCCCTCCTGCCAATGTTACACGCACCACTACGCTCCCACAGGGTGATGCTCCAAGGCTCGCTAAGAACGACCTCATCTACCCTGCCATGGCTGCCGTTGCTTTCTTGCTTTGATGAGCGTGTATTATCATGACGACGACATTTATTTATTATTAACAGTCTGGTATTGTTTACATATTTATTATAAAAAAAATATATATATTATTAATGGGTCTATTCTATATCATCATCACTTCCTCTCCTTCTTCTCCTTCTTCCTGTCCACCTTCGCCTTCGCAGCCTCTAGGCCCATCCGCACATCCACTGACCCTTTCTGGAAATTGTTCAGGTCATAGTACGCCGGCGCCAGCTCCAGCAGCCACTCCGCCTTCACGCCAGTCACCGTCCGGATGTAGTTCTTGCTGGTCAGCACAAACTCGTTATACAGCAGCCAGTCGCTCTCCTGCGCCAGCACACTGCTCGGGTGCACAAGCACTTCCTGGTTGTCCTTCACTGTCACGTATCCTTTCTTAGATCCTCCCATCCGTTTGGCCACCTGCATGAAGTACCCGCTGACGAGCGCCTTGCGGATATTGTTGTAGTAGTTCTTGTCCTCGTACGGCGTCGACACCAGCTCCAGCCCGTGCCGCTCCATCATGCCCGCCAGCTGGTTGCGCACATTGTCCGCCGACTGCAGCGACCGCAGCGACAAAAAGTTCTCGTGGCACCACGACGACGCACTGTTCTTCTGCACCTCAGGCGACCGGTACTCGTGGTACACGTTGAGCAGCGTCAGATGGTCTCCGTCTGGATGCGCAAACCTGCCCTTGGCCTCGTCCGCTGCCTTGCGCGCCGAGTTCGGCCGAATAAACACGTTCGGCACTGACAGCAGCGCCACGATCGACAGGATCTCGTTAGAGCAGTAGAACTCCGGCGACCTTACTAGCATAACTGCCAGCATCGGGTCCAGCGGGAACTCGGCCACGGTGCGGCCCAGCTCGGTGAGCACGCCGTCGTCGTCAATGCACTTGAGGAAATTCAGCTCCTCCAGCGCTCTCATCATCGTCTCTGGCGCCGGCGGGTCCATGAAGTCGAAATGCACCAGGTCGTCAATGCCAAGCTTCTTGAGCTCTAACACTGTGTTGGCAAGGTTAGTACGTAAGATCTCTGGGTAGCTCTGCTCGTTGAGCTCCTGTTTGAACGCAGCCTCCGTGTACAGTCGGAAACACTTTCCCGGCCGTGTACGACCTGCACGTCCAGCTCGTTGCTGTGCCGCTGCTCGCGAGATAGGCGCTACCAGTAGCGACTCTACACGGATCCGCGGGTTGTACACTTTTTGCTTGGCAAACCCGGGGTCTACCACGTACACAATTCCGTCGATAGTGAGCGACGTCTCGGCAATGTTAGTGGCAATCACGCACTTGCGGCCTGGTGGCCCTCCTGGCCTGAATGGGCCAGGCGCTGGATTGAATATCCGCGTCTGCTGGTTCGGCGGCAGCGATCCGTACAGCGGGTACACGTCCATAGGTCCGCAGTTGGCCTCTCGAATGAGGTCGTCCGTCTCCAGGGCAATCCGTCGGCATGCGTCTTCAATCTCTTCTTCTCCCGTCAGGAACAGCAGGATGTCTCCGGCTGGCTCTGACGCGTGGATCTGCAGGACTGTGCGGATCGCCGACTCGAGGTAGTCCCGCTGGTACTCGGGCGTGTAGTAGATCTCTACTGGGTGCGTGCGTCCTGGCACTGCCAGCAACGGCGCATCGTTGAAGTACGCCTGGAACTTGGCCGCATCCAGCGTGGCAGACATGATGATCACCTTGAGGTCGTCCTTCCGTCTGCTGGCGATCTCCTTGATCAGACCCATGAGAATATCCGTGGCGAGCGTCCGTTCGTGCGCCTCGTCGAGTATCACACAGCTGTACCGGCTGAGCAACGGATCCGTCATGGCCTCGCGCAGCAGCATACCGTCCGTCATGTACTTGACAAACGTCGTGCCCGCGGTCGTCTTGTCTTCGAATCTGATGCTGTATCCCACCTGCTGGCCCAGCTCTACGTCCATCTCTTCTGCCACTCGCTTGGCTACCGACATGGCTGCCACCCTTCTGGGCTGTGTACAGGCAATCTGCTTGCCGCCCACGTGGGCTAGCTCGTCGAATGCCACAAACTGCGGGATCTGTGTCGTCTTACCTGAACCTGTCTCTCCGACAAACACCATGATCTGCGTCGAGTGGTACATGTCTAGGAACTGCTGGCGCTGTGCGTGCACTGGCAGGTCTCTTCTGACCTTGAGGATGTCAAAGTATTTCTGGCTCAGCTCTGAGCCTGTGAACGGGTTGAGCGGTCCGTCTTCTAATTTCGCCGCATCGTCGGCTGTTGTCTTGTGTTTCTTTAAAGTAGACAGTGGGATGTCGCTGAGATCCTCGCTGCTGTTGCTAGCTGTAGTGCTCATGCTGTTGCTACTGCTACTGCTACTGCCGTTACTGCTACTACTTAGCGCAACGACGCTTCCATCGTCTTGCTTCAGTCTTTTCGTCGCCGGCTCGTCTGTCATTTATGTATATATATAAATGCTGATGAAATATTTCACAAAAATATATTCCAGCCCCGTCCACATCAACAAACTTTAATTTTTTTTTTTTCCCGAACACAGTTACGTAATAATTCAAAAAAAGCCTGGTGGTCACCCTAACCTGCAGCTTCGCGTCTGGTAAACATTGGCCTGGTGGCCAGACAATTAATTGTAAGCGAGCAAACCGTCGATACATGGAAAGCTTTCTAGAAATTTGTGGTGGAAATGGCGCCCTTATTAGCTGTTTAAGGAATTGCCCGGCGCTCTCGACTCAATGACAAGGCATGAGGCGCCAGACTGCAATCTGACTACCTAATACACATGTGCAATGTATAAAAACGGGCTGAAAAGCTGTGGAAACGAGCACAATGCAAGAAAACAAAGAGGCCAATACAATATTACCAAAGAAAAAGAGGAAAAGAAAGAAGGGCAATTTATTTTTCTTTATTTTTAAGATGTACATTAGGAAAACCTTGAAATGACATAAACAACGACATAGAGAATGAAAATACAGCTTATCTAATCAAATTGACATGTGAAATTATATATATATATACCTCTCATTTCCCAAATGTAAAGATATGTAAAAACAGATATGTAACAATATGTAATGTATTCACATGCGTTGACAGCTGCAGCCGTTAATGGGGCTCAATAAACAAACCGGTTTGGGAAATTGGCCCCAACCCGACTAGAAAAGTAAACACAATCATTATGCAATATTATGCGGGGCCCCACAAATATATATAGTTGGCCCAAGCTCGCACTTTCTTCTTCTTTACACACTACACACACACTATAAAAGCATCTACTGGTAACGTACGTGGGGCCGCCAATTATTTTGGCTGGCCAAGGTTGGGAGGGTACAGACAGTAATGCTTTTCATGAGGATGGAT
>JAKTVX010000123.1:0-10708 GCA_030581755.1 Crinitomyces ghanaensis
TTTTTTTTTTTTTTTTTTTTTTTTTTTTTTTTTTTTTTTTTTTTTTTTTTTGTTCTTCTAGTTCCTTGCTTCCTCTTCTAAGCCCTCGTAATACAGTTACCCCTCTGACTAATCCGTTTCTTCACTGAACTTTTCTTTTCTGTCACAACTGCTCGCTATGTCCGACTTGGCCTTGACTATCCTAGCCACGCTGGACAAACAGCCTAGCGGCGTCATCGCCGATTCAAATGTAGAGTTCCCTGGTGTTGATCCAAAACTCATCCAAGCCGCCGTATCATCTTTGGCTGCTCGAGAAATGGTTGTCTTCAAACAATCCGAAGTAGATATATGGTCCCTGACCTCTGAAGGTGAGGACATTGTACGTGAAGGTTCTCATGAGGTGAGACTGCTTCATGTAGTCAAGAGTTTAGGATCACTCAAGATTTCTGAGGTCGCTAAAACCTTGGGCGCCTCAGGCAAAATCGGCCAACAACGAGCTTTCAAGAATGGATGGGTGAAGAAGGATGGCGACAGCCTCGTCGTGGGCGAGTCAGTAGACGCAGCCTCATTAGTTGACACAACTCGCGAACAGCTCAAGTCCGTTAAGGAGAATGGAGGAGCTAATTTATCAGAGTCTGACCTTGGAGAACTCAAGAAACGTAAGTTGGTCGCCAAGACAAAGCAAATCTCTTTCTCTGTTAGCAAGGGTCCAAAGTTTGCATTGGAAATCGCGAAAATAGAAACTGACCTTACTCTTGACATGCTTCAGTCAGGCTCATGGAAAACTGCGTCCTTCAAACCTTATAACTTCAGCGCAGAAGGTGTTCCTCCACTTTCTGGCGCTTTGCATCCTCTTAATAAAGTAAGAGAAGAGTTCCGTAATATCTTCTTTTCAATGGGCTTCTCCGAAATGCCTACTAATTACTACGTGGAATCGGGATTCTGGAATTTCGATGCTCTGTACGTCCCCCAACAGCATCCTGCTAGAGATTTACAAGATACTTTTTACATTAAGGACCCTAAATTGGCCGATGAGCCCGAAGATAAAACATACTGGGAAAATGTCAAAGAAGTTCATCAAAATGGTAAATTCGGTTCGATTGGGTATAGATATCCCTGGAAACCCGATGACGCTCGTAAACTGGTGCTCAGAACTCATACCACATCAGTGTCCGCTATGATGCTCCACAAACTGGCCAAGAACCCTAAGCCGACGAGGTTGTTCTCCATCGATAAGGTGTTCCGCAATGAAGCAGTGGACGCTACACACTTGGCTGAATTCCACCAAGTCGAGGGAGTTATTGCTGACTATAACCTGACCTTAGGTGACCTAATTGGATTTATGCAGCGTTTCTTTTCTAAGATGGGTGTACATAGATTACGGTTCAAACCTGCTTACAATCCATATACTGAACCTTCAATGGAGATTTTCGGTTATCATGAAGGGTTGGCCAAATGGGTAGAGATTGGTAACTCAGGAATGTTCCGACCTGAAATGTTAGAGTCTATGGGACTTCCTAAGGATATGCGGGTTCACGGATTCGGGTTAAGTTTGGAGCGCCCTACAATGATTAAATATGCTGTGTCCAACATTCGAGAACTGCTCGGTCATAAGGTATCATTGGATTTCATTGAAAACAATCCGGCTGTCAGATTAGATTTGGTAGATTAGATACTAAACCCATGTTATGGAGTGGGCGGATATACTGTACTTAATATGTAGTGTTGTAAGATATGCTATTTTCTAGCGCAAGATTGGTTGAGTGTGTCAATACGTAGAAAGTTTCAGGTTTATGCTGGCGCTCTTTAGTAATTATTGTAATAGTCTTAAAAAGTCATATTATTATTATATCATATCATATCATATTATTATCATTTTCACATTGTCTGTCTACTGCTTTATAACCTTGCTGACAATCCGGTCCACCTCTTCCCAGTCGTCGCTAGGTAGCTTGAAGACCTCAGCTCCTCCTTTGAAATAGTCCTGGATCGCCTGTAGTGTCTGATATGATTGACGGTCGTGAACAAACGAAATCGCCACTCCCACTCGGCCAAATCGTCCTGTTCTTCCTATACGGTGCAAGTATGTTGACGGGTCTGGACGACCGTTTGCGTCAACAGGCAGATCGTAATTGACTACCATAGAAACGGAAGGAATGTCCAGCCCTCTTGCAATTACGTTCGTAGCAATGAGCACCTTAGCCTTGCCTGCACGGAAATCAGCCATCAACCGATCCCGCTCCTCAGACCTTAAATCTCCTATTAGCACCGACACGGCATGGCCTTCTTGTTGCATTCTAGCTCTCAGCTTGAGCGCAGTGTCCTTGCGATGGACGAAAATGATCGATGATCCAATGGTCAGCAATCCGTATAATTCGCATAAATTATCAAACTTTTCTTCCTCAGTGGCACAGTCCATATACAGCTGCTTGATTGCTGAGACGTTAAGCTCTTCTTCCTTTAACCGAATCTCATTCGCGTTGGGGGCAAACTTCAAGGCGTAATCATATACATCCTCGGGAAATGTTGCAGAAAAGAGAACTAACTGAATGTTCCGTGGCATCAGCTTCTTTATCCGTGAACATTGTGCTCCCAATCCCTGCGCTTCCAGCATATTATCTGCTTCATCCAATACAAAGATCTTGATGCCGTTAGTAGGTAA
Organism: Crinitomyces ghanaensis; assembly: GCA_030581755.1. Taxonomy (NCBI): domain Eukaryota; kingdom Fungi; phylum Ascomycota; class Dipodascomycetes; order Dipodascales; family Trichomonascaceae; genus Crinitomyces; species Crinitomyces ghanaensis. The sequence continues at coordinate 2,642 of JAKTVX010000123.1, forward strand.
AAGTTTCCGTTTAATTAAATCGCCCACGGTACCGGGTGTGCCTACTACAACATGGGAAAAGAATTTGGTGTCTTTGGTATATGCGTCAGGCACAGCTAACGCAGACGTAATATTCGTATACTTGGACATAGTCTTGACTACATCCAGGGTCTGCTTAGCCAGTTCCCGAGCCGGCGACAAACACAGAGCCTGCACAGTATTGAGTTTTGGATCCACTCTTGATAGCATGGCTAGAACGAATGCTGCCGTCTTTCCTGTACCCGATTGGGATTGCCCAATAAGATTAGTAGGCGGATTCCGAATAAGCATCGGCAGAGCCTTTTCCTGAATCTTGGATGGTTTGCTGAACTTCATCGCATATACACCTTTAAGCAAATCCTCAGATAAATCGAGGTCAGTAAACTCCTTAACGGAGTATAATGGAGAATTGGGATCAGCTTGCAGATCGGCAAGCTTCACTTTGACTTCATATGTGCTTTGGATAAGGTTGGACTCTTCTTTCTTTTCTTCTTCTTGCTTCTTTTTGTCTTCAGATTCTTCCTTCTTTTCCTCCTTCGTTTCCTTGTTATTCTCTTTCTTTTCCTCGCCCTGAAGCTGTTCCTTCTGTTCCTCCTTTTCTTCTTTCTTCTCCTCTTCTTCCACTTTTTTGTCGGCCTCTTCCTTGCCACTCTTTTCTTCCTGCCCCTTCGTTTCTTCCTTCGCTTCTTCCTTGTCTTGCTTCTTTTCCTGTTTCTCGTCCTTCTTCACTTCTCCCCCTTCCTTCTGTTCAATTTTCAAATTGGAAATCAATTCCGCGGCATCTTCTTCGGCCGGTCTTGGATTAAACCGACTCTCCAGATCACTCATATTTACTGTAGCTGGGTTCAATGTGGCTGAAATTTGAATGATAATCCATCAACTTTAATTTCAGATACCTTTTTGTCACGTGATGTAAACACCGGTACTGGATACAGTAAAACAGACAAACCGTAACAGAAATGCGTTATTATAGCGAGCGGCATTGATACGCAGCAACAAGGAGGCTTTGAGCGAAATATGCGCCCCTAGTTTAATGGCTAATATCCGCAATATAACATGAACTAACCGAAGAAATCATGGAGTTTTCTCCAGCTGCTAGGCTCTGGCTGGCCCACTCATGCGTGTCCACGGGCTTTGCTACTATAGTCAAAAAAGAGGCCCTAGAGGGATATCTCAGATGAGATACATCCCAAGTGGATTGTGCTAATATAAAGAACAAAAAGGAATAACTCTCGTATATGGGGCTCCGGATCCTTTTAAACGGCAATTAAACGGCATAGAACACGTCGTGACACTGTGACAATTTACATACTGCCCATAGAATTTGGAATTATGTAGAAAAACATACGGCTACTCGGCAGTTGTTGCTGTATCCTACGAGTAATCGACTGATCAAGGTCAGCCACATTCCAAGAGCCTGGACATCGAACGTACATATAGGGAAGCGATAGCGATATTCAACGGCCAATTTGGGATTCATAACTAGCACAGTTTCTACAATTGAATGTATCTGTACAGAAAAATGAACGAATCACTACAGGTATGGAGAATAACATTGTCCAAGGCAACCCAGTGCTATTTCGGCAGGTGGCAACTTCTCGAAGGATTTTTAAAAATATTTTCTGAAATTCCCGGTGTCACGTGATCCCTTTGTCTCTGGGGTTCGAGGCAGCTGAACAAGCGAGCCCTTTGGAAAAACGTTTTCCGCTGGCAGGCTTCTGTCCGCCTAAACGTGCCTGCTAATAGTTTCCTCAAACAGTCGCTCGTCAAATTAGGTGCTACCTATGAATGCATTATTCTATTTTTATTCAATCATTTTTGCTTTTTATTTTTTATTTTTTTATTTGTTTTTACGTTTTTTTTCTCCTGTTCTCCACTTCACAAAGATCGTAAGATCGTATGATTTTTGTCCCACCATGCTTTTTTGTCATGCAGAACAATGCTCTGTCTGCAATATCATTAACTTAACTGCATCTGTACAGTAGTACTACATTTGATCTATTCACCTCGGAATTTTGTATATGCATTATTTAGCCGACAAGATATTTTGCCCCAAAAAATCATACATGTTCTCGGAATAACGAAAATCAAAATAATGCAAGCAATCGATAAGGAAAGGCCGGCGACTCCTTCCGGACATTGGTCCCGAAGCAAGCGGTTATTGTTAATGCAGTTCGGCACCTCCAATTGCCATGACTTAACTGCCGCGATCGATCGGGTGCATGATTCCGACAGATGGTCCAATTATCAGATGCGCGATTTTGATTTGCCAAGCTCTCAGGGTCTTCGGACGTACCCCGGTTTCATCTGGATCTCGGAATACTCATTCCATTCGTTACATTATTTACATTTCCTTTTTTTCGGTCTATTTTGAGGATAGTTTGACAATTAACGACATAAACTGTTACTAAAAATTATAATTTGCGTTTCTAGTAATTTTTTCAATGTTTCTCTCCATCAAGTATAGTGTGCTACGGCAAAAAAGATTTTGCCGCTCGCCAAATTCAAATTAGCGCGGAAATCACTAGCTTCGATGCACCCAACCGGATGTGCATCATTTTCCAATAATGGCAATGTTAACAATGTTACATCTCTATTGCCGCTTTGGGACGTTCCGTAATCCATTTGGGGGATGCCATCCATCCGCCTGGTTTTCCGAGATGACAGATGCCCAACTTTAAGTCGGATGCCACAAAAAAAAAGTAATCATGATTGCCATGGCTGAGCGAGTCTTTCAGCTGTGGAGGGGAAAAAAGCCAATGTGGGGACAAACAAGGATTCTGGCAGTAATGATATCAGTCACGTAGCTTGTGGTAAATATACAGTTTTATTAAATTATGTTAGTGTGTTCAATAAATAATTACAGTAATAGGAATGAATGACCATATAGTTGGTGAGTCTCTTACACCAACTTATCAGCCTCCCAATCAAGTCCTAGATGTTGGTATAATTTAGTTTGGACCTGGACCCAAATAGCCTGCTTCTCTTGTCTAGACAACGTGACTTTTCTGGGGACGGTTTGCGAAATAGATGAAAGTCCGAATTTGGCATTGCCAGGGAAATCGGGTGAAGTCGACAACGATGTCAAAATAGCCTTCTTTAACAAGTAGTTAGACTGACTGCGTTTAACTGCGCAGGCTCCTTGTTGTCCCTGATTCTGTAAACTTTGTTGATGCAGATTCTGCTGCTCCATTTTCTGTTTCTTAAGCTGCAGGCAAGTTCTCTTATAGTCCAGTCTGCATTGAGCTTCGCATCCCAGATTGAGGAGATAATTTTCAATGACGTTTCTCCACTCTGGTTTGGTCAAGCGCTGAAGACGTGCCTTATGGCGATGATATGCTCGCTCTCTTGCTGCGTGCACAGTGTATCTGGCAGTTTGGACAAGAAAATCCTGATCAAAGTTGTGCTCCTTATATATGTCTGAGCGCACAAGCGCATCGACAATTTCATCATCCGATGCATCTAACGGGAGATAGATTAATCTATACCCTGGCTGTGCGATCTCAGGCAATCTGCCACCCCATTGTGGTTTCAACTCATCCACAATAAGCAACGATCGAATATCATTCTTCTTCCAGTCGACCACAGGTCGCTCTGTAAACCTTGGTCGGCCGCTTTCAGTCAGGTGCGCTTTGTCCTGCATGACCTCCTGGCAATAATACTGGGAGTAATCTTTAGGCAATGCGTCCTTTAATGATATCTGAAATGGTCGAATACTATTGCCACTGGTCGTTGTTGTACTGGACCTTGCAGGCAAAATAGTAATATGTCCGGGATATTCCCTGGTAACTAGAGTACATGCTACTGACATTGTTGAACCTTTTTTTTTTTTAAGAGGAAGCGCTAATTAATTGGTCGTTGCTGTTAGTGATGAAGTACGTTGTCTTTGTTATTGCTGTTGTGATGGTAGTAGCTCTTGTTACTGGTAATAGCCCGTAATATTATATGTGCTTCCAATATTTTCTAATTCCGTTCTTTTTTGTTTTCGTTTTATATCCTTCGCCGCGGTTTTATACATTTTTTCTTTTCGGCTATGGCTTTGTGGGGAACATCCCGAATACGGCTAAATGGCCATGCCCAAATCTCTAGGAAAAAGAAATTCTCATGGAGAATACCGGGAATACGGCGCTCCTCCCATTTTCGGCTTTAGTGTGAAAGTTCGGAATCTAATTTAGGAGAAGGCGAATCTACGGACAAATGCAACGGCGGCAGCGTCTTCGGCACATGAATCCGAACATTTTGTTTTTTTTTTGTCTTTTTCTTAGTTTTTCTAATATGCCTATTTTCGGCAGCCGTTATATTTTTTTGCTTTATTCAGCTTTTTATTGCTTTTTTATTTTCTTTCGCCTTTCCTCGATTCCCCGAATTAAGCCCTCTAATGTTATGATTCATTGTGTCCCATGTCGTACTTTCTTCCCCCGCCATCTGCCTGTAGGTTGCATTCAAAGGGTCCTCTTCAATTATAATCTAACCTTAAGTGGGAACGGCATGAAGCCTCTCGGCTCAACTTAATTAGTCTCTACGGCACAAATTTACGGCACAGATTACGGCACTAGTGGTCACGTGGAGATAATGCGGTTAACCTTACATCTACGTACATACCCCACACTCATCGTCGGACTAAAATTGCCCCGTGTAAGTGGAGCACAAACTTTCTTTCGGGGATACGGGGATATGGGTGGAGATAAATAGTACCACGAATGAATGTTATATGGTCGATTGTCTACGGACATCGAATTGAATTAAGAATCATTATAATAAATGAGAATTGTAAAATTTATATCCATTTTGCTTGCGAGGAAAATTATGTAGCGTCAATTTCTTATTAAAATATAGAAGAGAGGCAAAAAAAATAGGTCCTGCCCGGATTCGAACCGGGGTTAGCGGAATCAGAATCCGCTGTGATAACCAACTACACTACAGAACCTCACGGAAATTTCAAAAATTCCTCTTCTTGATCAGGTTAGTCCCATTTCTAGTGTGTACCCTAACCCATGCGGCGTTATTGCCATTTAAGGAAAACTTAAGGTTATCGGCCCGATAAATGGTTGAAATAAATGCTTCTCTTTTGTAAGGGGTTTTAACAGGGTGAGGATGAATAAGCAATACGAATAATTCGATCATCGGGCTTGTCTGATGAATCGAGTTAAGATATAAACTGATAAAGAAAAAGATGATGATGATGATGATAAAAATAAAAATGAAATCAATGGAAATGTAAATGCGCAAAGTATTTCTTGTTTGTGAAAAAAGAGCTCCTTTTTTCATTGCCTTTGCTGTGTCATTCCATGCAGGGGGATTATTGTTTTGCTCGTCATGTTTCAGATATGTGGCCTTGATGTCTGCCCCACTTTGTATGTGTCATTTTAACCTAACCGAACGATGCTTTTGAGCCCAGTAATTTCTCTTTGTTTGATGCCGTGTGAGGCAATACCCATAGCCAAAAAAATTGGCTCTCCGCTTTTTCTATTTTTACATTTTGTTCTCCGCTGACACTAATGAACCAAAGATTATGAAAATTTAATTCTTTTGGGAATTCTAAGTAACTCATCACTGCCTTATTGTCGGGTATTCTCTCCATGTCGTTAGACTACGTAAATGAGTTCAGACCAAGCAAATACTTTGCTGCCGCGGTCCTCCTTAGATTGTCTTCGATAGAACACAATGACAAAACGCCAGGCAATATCAATAAATTTCATTTGAGCCATGGCCCAAGCCGCAGATGTGTAGCTTCCAGATCTCGTGAAATTGTTTCATAGCCGAGGTTTGAAAAGGCTGTCTGCATGTTGTTTTCCTATTACTCTTTCCGACTTGATACTTTTCCAATATTTAACTGCATGCGCGGCGCTCCGATAACTTTAAATTCTTCCATGCTGATACCAAGATGCAGGCGACAGTTTTCTTGCTCTGCGGTATGCCCTCGACTCAAGCACCAATTAAAGAAACTAGTGCAGGAGCCTGAAGATACTCAAGAGAGGGCACGGTATGCCGATGGATCTCGCTCATCATCTAAACTGCATTTACCTGCGCCGGTACAATTTCAAGTCAACGACGTAGTTAAGGACCGGATCCGTGACTTTTTCAACCAAGACTTGAGCTTGGTGCTGAAATCCAAACCATCCTTTAATGTGCGCCACGGTCTGGTATACAAACATTTAAATACTTCCCGAGATAGACTAACTAATTCATATTTGGCGTCTTCTGATGCAAAGAAAAGGCTGGCTGCGAATGACGTGCCTGGAGCTGTGTTTGTGGCGAGACTGGCAGGCGGCGTCAATGGATCTGTGGCCATGAATTTGATATTGAAGTATCTCGTCGACCAGGATCAGATTAATAGAGCCCTTGACGTGTACAGAGTGCTTAAGAAATGGGGTGTGGTGGAAAATCAGTATACATTCTCTATATTATTTAATAAGAAGAGTGCGGACGCTACTAAGCATGGGAAAAATGCGATTGCAAGAAAACCTGGTGTTTCGACTGCCTACGTTTTAGATCGGATACGAGCTCTTGAATCCTCCGGCGAATTGACCACGGTCAGTTCCAATGCTGCCTTGGCGGGTATGACAAACTGTCATGACGCCGGTTCGCATGTGCATGATATTGTGGAGTTTTATGAATCTATTCCTCATAAAGATAACTATACTTATAGTTGCATGTTGACCTTCTTGGGCGGATTACGCCGTAATAATACTGATAATGGCATTGCTGTCATTGCCGATGACAGCGTGGCTAGCAGCCTTGATTTGGATGATCTTATTGAATCGATATGGAAGTCGGCGATTCGAGGCCGCAAGAATAAAATTGATCATGCGGTCGCACGGTCTTACATATATGCCCGAGTCAGCAGAGCTTCAAATGGGGGCGATAACAGTATACTGACCGAGTTTGCCAAACTGTTTGACTTTACACATTTTGGTCCTGTAGGTATTAAGCTCTCCGAAGCACCTAGGAGCGTCAAGCCTGAATCTCATTTTGTTCCTCAAGTTGCGGAATTAGACCTCTTAGTCCGTCTTTTGCGGAGTCAAAAGCAGTACACAGAAGCTTTGGATATCGTCGAGTACTTTATGAACAATGACGCTAGCGAAACGAGTAGTAATGCTGATGGCAATATTACGCCCAAGATTTCTCCAAGAACTTGGGATCGGAGTCTCGCGCTAAACTGTTCAATTTGCCTAAGAGACAGCGGACAGGTTGACCGAGTAACCAGGATCTATCAGAACCTTCTTCAACAAAGTATCTTGTCGTCCGACATTGTAGCTAATATGATACGTACATATTTGCATGCTGCTGAGAGCAAAGACATTGATTTCGAGCTAATCGATACCATGATAGATAGAGTTGTGGGCGGTAGCCGAGGAAAGAGGAAGAGCGCTAACAAAGCGCTGTATGATCCTTTATTGAAGGCATACGTGGAGGTGTACTTGCATGTATATAAAAAGTTTTCCCAATCATTGTCTGGTCAATTTGACCGATCTTATGGCTTGCGGGCACTGCGAAGAAGTTTATTTAGCTGTCAATATGCCTCTGATAACGCCGACACACTAACCAAAATACTGCAACTATTGAATGCAGTGCGGGCTAGAAAAGCCTGGGCTTATACACAATTGGTATGGATGGGCAGAGCCAAAGAGGGCATTACAGAGTATCTTTCAAGTGGTGATAAGAAGAAGTTTGCGAAAGACATGAAAACTGCAGTCGAGCTACTTGAGAGATAGTATATAATTATGAGGAAATAGATTAATGATGTATAGGAAAGTTGAAAGATGAGAACTCAGTCCGTTTCGGAAACTTTTCATCCTATGTAAGATTTGCCATCTAAACTTCATTGGCGAGTAAGTGCTCTTTCTTGAGCCAAGATCTGAAATCCCCTCATTACTACCACGGGCACACCAGGAAGAGGATTTATCAAGATGATATTCCGCAGAGCGGAAAAAATTTGAGTCCTCGCATTTTTTATACTTTTATTTTTTTTTTTTTTATTTTTTTTTTCTCATAAGTCTTTCGCGATTGAAGGCGATGAGATGTTTGCTAGTATGACAGGAAAAAACG
>JAKTVX010000124.1:0-10163 GCA_030581755.1 Crinitomyces ghanaensis
CGCATAAATCCACGAGCCATAATCGCATGACCACACCCCAAGGCTCAAATAGGACTTAAAACTACGGGGGCGTTGGCGCCTGATACCCAATCATTTCGAATGCGTGCTGGGGAAGCGTGTCCATATGTGCCGTAAATGTATTAATTTCTCTCTTTTTGTCTTGCATGTAAACGTGTGCGCGTGATGTATGAGTTTGATGTATTGTGTTTACGCTACCATGTTTTCTGCATCTGCTTGCATGCACATGCATATATGTGCATCTGTGTGTCATAAATGCATGGTTGCTGGTCACACAGGAGTATATATATCACATGTGCCTACCCTGAATATGCCGTCTAAGTCGATGGAGGAAAAAGAAAATAATGCTTGATTCAAACAAGCTTTATACTCTGTTTTGCGATTCGCACACTACCATCTAGCTCGTGAAAATAAATTTAGCATTGTGTAATAAGATGGTAATCACTTCTAGGTAAGTATAACCCATGGACAAAGCTGAGGATTAAGGACATAACAGCCTTCACGACATATTATTGTAATAGACTCTCTTATTCACAGAGCAATTATTCGTTTCTTTTTTGACTTATAGTAACATTACTTATTCACTTGGCTCTAATCATAATCCTTGTTCGTTTGTGGGCTAGGTAGCTCGCATAGAAAAAAAGAAATGATTCAAGCAATTATATTCACCCATGCTTTATGAAAGTAACCAATGACACTGCATCTTGCTAGAGCTATCAACGTGACTGCCTCAATTATGTCGTAAGCTTTCCGGGATGGTATTACAGGTTCCTTTGCTTATTCCCTATGCCAGTATCAAAACCATTTAATCTCTGACCGCGATATTCCTGCTCAGAATTAGACCAATAAAGATTTGATTTGGCTCATATGCTAATATGATCGGCAGAGCGTATTTTAGACCCGCATTTTCGTCTCGATTATAGGATTCATCCAGTTCTTCGGCAACGATCTGCACTTCAGAGGGATCATTAACGGCGTTAAAGCTCGTGACGATATATGTTAGGGTTCCCGACCCTTTTCCTAAATAGGTAACTTTTTTTTTTTTTTTTTTTGATCATGCAAAAGTTTATTACCAACGGTTATTGGAATAATAGGACTTTAACAGTGGACAATACTACAATGCTATAAAATATTATGTATATAGTACGGTAACATTTCTCTATGTTACCTGAACAATGAACGAATTCGAGACCTTCAGTCCACATAACCGTATCGAAAAGGACTTTCCCTACAATACCTCGCATTTGTACCTCGCCGAAGGCGAGTCTTCAGACGTCATAAAAACGAAACGGCGGTACGGCTGTCATTTTTCAAAGCTGGCTGCATAAAAAGAAAGTCGAGATAAGCTTCACTGGCCCGTGTCCCGGCCGTGGGTTAGGATCCTCATCGGTGCCTCGACAAAAAGAAATGTTTGAATAGTACGTGTCACCCCCTGAATGTCTGTAAATAATAAAAAAGGTGTCAGTATGATGTTGGGGTGTCTTGATAAATATTAAGTATCGGGTGTCTTCGAGTAATTTTTTAAAACTTTCAACCTCGGGAATCCTCGGCCGAATGTTTCAATTAGCTGTGTACATATGCCACTTGTTTATTTCACATACATCTAACGAACCGCTCAATCAATGACGTTCTAGTACAAAGAGACCGATCACGGCCAAGGTCAGCCTATGAGCCCCCATGGGTAAAAATAAAGTGAGAGAAAGAGTTGTTTGATTAATGACGGTTTGTGCTCAAATGAGACGTTTAGGCAAATAGATCGTTAAATTACAATTTCTCTCAGTGAGCCAATTTGTTGTCCTCAGTCTCAACCTTTTACATACGTCTCAGTGGTGGCAGATACACCCTTGTGTACCCACCAGACAAACAATCTAAAGCCGTCCCTGTCGCTCCGCGTCAGTCGCCAGTATGCCACCTCCCAGGCTGGGAGTCAGAGATATGTACGACCCGCCTCAGTCATTTGGTCGACCACTGAAAAGCTAATCATCCAGCATCGTGCTGGACGGTGCAGGGCCCCTAAGGCATAATTAGTGGCCCTTTCCGTGGCGACTGCTAACTCGATCCTGAATTTCTGAAGACCATAACCGTCTTGAAATAGGAACTCGCATTTCAGCTCCATTTGTGAGAGCTCACCGTAAAGATCAAATTAAATCGACTTTGTGTAGGCTATTGACCAGATACGGGATCTGCTCGTGCAGCACGGCCAGATGAGGAAATGCTGTTTGAAAGACATTGGCAAGCTCGATCCTTGTCCAGCCTTCCCATCCGCCGTTTTGCCTGTAAGCTCATTTGATCTTTATTCAATTATCTGGCGCTTATTTGGACACAAAATGCTTGACATCGGTTTCATCGAGCATTGCGTGCTCGAGATCTCCTGTGCTGGTCTCTGCAGAATAACGATCTCGCCACCATGAGGAACGAATCCCCAAGCTCCTGGTCCCTTCCACGTGCATGGTTCAAATTTCACATGGATTGGTGCCATACAATCCAGAAATCTGCTAGTATGCCCGGCCCAGCCCACCAGACAGCTGTTTGGTGGCACTTGCCAGTTCTTGCTGGATCTTCCAGGATACGCTCTTTGAGAGTAGACGATTTGGACAGGTTTGAAATTCGTCGAGATGCCAATGCAATTCTTATAATCATTCCAGTAGGCTGTGACTGATGTAATGAGCTCTCCTGCCCAGAAGCAATGCATCCTCAACCCTGACACCCATCTCCTCCATGTACCATAACGCGACTGCTCACAGGGCCATCTTGCTGTTCATAGACGTTGTTAACCTGCCTACGTCATCTCGTCCGCAAATCGTGATGCGTGTCCGGCAGAATCCGTTTTGCAATATCGTCAATGCCCACATCAACAAAGTTGTCACCTCCGAACGAGCCGACACAACGTTCTATCTGTATTGCGTATTGAGCGTGTGGCACAGCCAAATAGCTATCGTCAATTTGCGGGAGAATGATCTCCGGATTTGTCGGGTCACTATCCATTGATTCCCGCCAGAGCTCAATGTCCACAAGCAAGAAGTTCAGATTGGACGGAAAGCTGGCCAGTTGTCGATTGACTGAATGACAGCCGTAGTTGGCTGTAGGTGTCGGAGACCGTTTTAATAAGACTGAAATTAGTCATAGCAAGCAGTGCGACATTAGGGTATTGTTGAGTGGTATGCGTCGGGTCGACGTATTCATAACGGTACGCATTGATCTGCGTGAAATCCGGGCACCCTTCCACGGCGCTGTAAGACGCGGTATCGTATGAGAAGATTTCAGTGCCATCTAGTGGCATCGTGAAGAACCCTAGAACGAAGTCGACCATGTGGGCTTGATCGGGCCATTTATTCCTTGAAGGACCTACGCCAGTTTGGTTGAAGGAGGAGTTCACTTTGGTCTGAATTCGAATGTTGCTGATTTCAGTTTCGAAGTTGGCTGTAAAATCAATGCCTCACCCGGAAAATATTGCATCAGCCGGGCCGACCAGGCCTTCGTAACTCATCTCATAGTAGGACCCGAACGTGTATGATGTCATATACTGGCCTTTTTTGTAAATAGAAGAGATAAAGCAGTCACCGCCTTGTTTGTAAACTTCCAATGCCTTACTAAGGCGTTTGATCCAAGATACTGCCTGGTACGACTCCGCGGCGCTGACAACAGAAGCAACCGCCAGAATGCCAACGGAGCTTATCGTCAAGCTGATCGACTGAATAAACTCAACTCGAGTTTCCAAAGATCCCCACTCTGCATCGACTTGCATGCCTGTACTAATGTTCAGCGCGCGAAAAATCTGATCCACAGAAGTGCGAATATAAACATTGGCACTGGACGATGTTTCACCCAGCTTAATACTGGCTTTTACAAGAGCGGGCATAGCGGGATTGAAAAAGGTATTATATCCGCTACCTTACGCTCGTGTGTCGCCTTGCTAGGCATGTTAAATGGTATATGCTGTTCCCTGTGGTGTATTCGAAAGAGAACTATATTATTCTTTTTATTTTGCCGCAATTCGATCACTATCCCCCAACTCCCCTAGCGTCGTCTTCTTCGCATCTCAACGTCTGGCTGATTGCTGCCACCGGCCACGCCTGCTCCGCGCTATCAACCTTATTTTCTTAAAGTCGGCAATGAGTCGGGAGAAAATAGTGAAGTCTAGTTTAGGCAACCGCCTGACCCCCTGAACTTTAATTAGAGCGGCAAATGGGCTCGCCTTGAGATGTACGTCGGAATTCGGCAAACCCACACCGACTACAGTACCGCCCACACCAAGGGACGCAATTGCCTCATTATAAGATTTCTCACTCGGGGCCAGGATGACGGCTCCCCGGGCTCCCTTACCAGCAGTAATATCCTGGACGGCGGCGACTGTATCTCCAACTGCATAATCGACTAACGCTCGGCCCCTAATTGTTTGCACACTTTTTCTTTGTGGCGCCCGAGTTATTGGCAATTATGTGGAATCCAAGTGCCATGCCATATTGGATGGCAAATGAGTTAAGTCCACCATCGGCGCGAGTGGCAGCTTAGCACAAACTCTCCGGCGCGGGCGTCGCTGACCTTGAGGGTCTTGTGCGACGTGATACCGCCAGATTGGACGGTCCTACTACGCTGTGGTCCTTCATTCCTACAGGCAGAGGAACAACGTAGGAGGTATAGACGATGAGGTATTGCTGACCCGACTCACTCAGGCGGTTGAAGTATTGCTTTTTACGCAAACAGTACACTCTCATCGGGCTCGAGGCATCCCTGGCAATTACGGCACGGATTGGCGACCATTTTCATATCCACTGGTCTATGGATACATAGCCGGATCGGCCGGGCCCATGCTTGAATGCATCCGATAATACCTGTTGCCCAGGTTTTGGAGACGTGAACGACATCAAAGCGAAAATGAAAACATATAACATCCGTCCGGCTTAGTTTGTTTGCCGGTAGTCTATCCAGATTTTCAAATATGCACGGCCATTAATGGAGCTTTATCAGTGGCGGATCTATATGATTTGGCCTTGTTCTTCTTCATTGTCTCGTACTTGTATTTCCGAATGATCATTTTAACAGGGTTTGGATAATTGCCACAACTTATAAAAATGAAAACAAAGGGGGCGCCAGGGTAGGGGCGGGCGCTAGAACGAATATCCTAACGCGGGGTAGTCGGATAATCATTTATTCGGCTGCTGCAAAGTTATTTCGTTAGCCTAACATGTTACCAGCAACGAAACTGCAAGCCAGAGGGATACTTCCGGATGATCCATTCTATCATATCAAATAATGTTCTTTTCCATGTGGGACGGCGATCAACTACTAGCAGGGGATCGGACGCAATCACGAAACAAACAGATATTTCAGAGTAAAATAAAGGCTGGTTGTCGCGATCATGGCAAAAGAATGAACGTGCTATAGAAACCTTAATTAGGCTGAAGCTATAATCGTATGAATGCAAATTTGCTAAGAAAATATATTTATTTGTCAATACAAACATGGCTCACTCCATGCTAATAACTGCTCTCCCAACCAAGGTGTTCTCTGTCATAGCTTTCAAAATGCCACCAATCTCCTCCATGGGATAGATTTTGACGACCGGTGTAACCTTGCCGCGCTCTACGAAGCCTAGCGCCTCTTGGATATCTGCTCGGGTGCCTACCAATGAACCCACGACTTTGATGTTCTTGAGGATCGCGGCAAACGGGCTCACCCTGAGATTCACGTCAAATTTGGGCAATCCGACGCAAACGACCGTGCCTCCGACACCAAGGTATGCAATTGCCTCGTTATATGACTTGTCGCTTGGAGCCAGTACCACTGCTGTGCGAGCCCCCTTGCCGCCAGTAATCTCCTGGATAGTGGCGACTGTGTCTCCGGCTGCGTAGTCAACAAAACGCTCGGCGCCCAACTCTTTGCAGGCTTTTTCTTTGTCGGCGCCTGAGTCAATGGCGATTATGCGCAGCCCAAGAGCCACGCCGTATTGGATGGCAAACGAGCCTAGCCCACCACCGGCGCCACTCACAACTACCCACTCTCCGGCACGAGCGCCGCTGACCTTGAGGGCTTTATAGGCGGTAACGCCACCGCACAGAACCGGTCCTACTGTGCTATAGTCCTTTATTCCTGTGGGCAGAGGAACCACATAGGAGGCGTAGACGATGATGTATTGCTGCCATGACCCATTCAGATGATTAGAGTAATGTTTTCCATGCAGACAGTACACCTCTCCATCAGGTTCGAGACATCCCTGGCAATTGCGACACGGGTTAGCAATTAATGGTACGCCCACACGTGTGCCTACGGGATACATAGCCGGGTCAACGCCTGGCCCATGCTTGACTATGTACCCACTGCCTTCGTGGCCGGCGATGTCACAGGTCATAGTCTGGCCCCACGAGCCGTCGATCAATGACAAGTCTGAATGGCATACACCAGAAGACGTAAGACGCACGAGAATCTCACTGTGTTGGGGTTCTGGCACAGGATAGTCAACCTTTACCTCCACACGAAAGTTGTTGCCCTTGATGGTAGTGACTACCGCCTTTTGGGTTTGCGGAATTGATGTTACCATGATGATATAGAATAGAAATAAAACAAAGGAATGTACCTTACAAATTAAAAACCGGTTTTTTCAAGCCATTTTGTCTTGAGCCCACGTTACCCCGCATTGCAAAACGTGACGTGGGGCTGCGGGAGGATAGAAAACTCAAACTTCCTCCCGGCACGTTCCTGTCAACTCGGATGCACTATGGCATCCGAGCCGATTTCTTACGCTACTATGAAAATTTCAAATCAGGCCGCTGCCACCCAGTGGCTCATGCTAGGAATACTATAAAAGCTGACAATCTCCTTGGTTTCTGTCAACACAATGACTACCGACAGACCTATTAATACTCCTCAAAGAAAGCTCAAGGTGATCTGCATTGGCGCCGGCGCATCAGGACTCTTGCTTGCATACAAGCTGCAGAGAAACTTTGATGACTTTGAGCTAACTATTTACGAGAAGAACCCAGATATCGGAGGAACTTGGTATGAGAATCGATACCCTGGCTGCGCTTGTGACATTCCTGCCCACATTTACACGTACCCTTTTGAACCCAAAACCGACTGGAGTTCCAATTTTGCTGGATCCAAGGAGATTCACAAGTACTTTAGTGATTTTGCCGACAAGTATGATCTCCGCAAGTACGTGAAATTGGGCCACAAGATTTTGAGTGCCACCTACGACACTGAAAAAGCCTTGTGGAATGTGACTATCGAAAGCAACGGACAGGTAATTGAGGACTGGGGTCACATTCTCATCAATTGTTCAGGTGCCTTGAATTCCTGGAAGTATCCCGACATCCCAGGATTGTCGACGTTTAAGGGTGTTCTTTGCCACAGTGCTAACTGGGATGAATCTGTCGATTTAAAGGGCAAAACTGTGGGTTTGGTCGGCAACGGATCGTCTGGAATCCAGATACTGCCGGCCATCTTGCCTGAAGTACACAAGGCCTATTCGTTTGTAAGAGGGCCGGCGTGGGTCACCCCCGGAGCTTTCGGGGGCTTTGAAGGAATAGTGCCCTACACGGAAGAAGATAAAGAAAAATTTGCCAGTAATCCCGAAGAGCATTTAACAACTAGGAAGGAAATGGAGGAGAGAATGTCCCGAATCTTTCCTGTTTTCATTAAGAACTCAGAAGTGCAAGCACAAATGAAGGACTTCACAATTAAGAACATGAAAGAAAAATTGACAAATCCAAAATTAAGACAGCTCTTGATTCCGTCGTGGAGCGTTGGATGCCGCCGACTGACCCCTGGGCCAGGATATCTCGAAAGTCTCGTGGACGAGAAAGTTGAAGTAGTTGTGGGCGGAATTGAGAAAATCGTAAAAAATGGTCTTGTTTCATCCAATGGAAACACGTATGAAATGGACGTTTTAATCATGGCTACTGGATTTAATACTAGCTTTACACCAAGATTTAAAGTTCAGGGAAAGCATGGTCAACTTCTTTCGGATGCTTGGAAGTCTCATCCCGAAGGATACATGGGTTTTGCAGTCGACGGGTTCCCCAATTACTTTATGACCCTTGGTCCAAACTGCCCAGCTGGAAATGGTTCTGTTTTAGTATCCGTTGATGCTCAGATCAATGTCATGGTTCAAGTTCTGTCAAAGTATCAGAAAGAAAACTTGAAGAGTTTTGATGTCAGCAGCGATGCGGTGAAAGAGCTTAATGGCCATAAGGATCAATTTATGACATCGACTGTTTGGAATGAGGACTGCGGGACATGGTATAGAGGTGGAGCGGATAAGAGCAAAGTCACCGCGTTATGGCCTGGTTCTGTTCTTCATTATTTGGAGGCTATCAAGAATGTGAGGTGGGAAGATTTTGTCTTTGAGAGATACGGCAGCCGATATGACTACCTGGGCAACGGGTTCTCAACCGTTGAAGCCAACGAGCTAGACTATTCGTATTACATTTCCAATCATGATACATCGCCAGTTGATCCTGCGTTGAAACGGACTAAACAGGAAAGCCCTCTTCAGATGCCAGCCTTTTAAATTCAGCTTTTGTTTTTGAGTGAGTTTTTTGTATGCCTGCGAAACTTGTAGAGAGAAATACATATATTATTGTCGTTACCGTGCATGACTCAAAACTTGAACCTTTCAGTCCACTTAATGGTAAAAGTTACTCTCCCTAAAATAACGGCGTTTAGTGGGACCGTCTCGAAGGTGCCTTGCGATGTTACCTGAACAATGAACGAAAAATTGACCACCTCAGTCCACCCAATAGTGTATGTCGTTACCCTCCCTAAAATACCCCACGTTTGGTGGGTGTGTCTTGCCGAACGCGGGGACGCGTCTAAAAACGAAACGTCCGTACGGCTGGAGTACTTTTAAAGTTTGGAGTGGTTGCATAAAAAGAAAGTCGAGATAAGCTTTCATTTTCGGGAATTGGGGTTTGTTTATTGATGCCTCGATAAAAAGAAATGTTCTGAGAACCTTAATTCCATTTTAAAACACTCGGGAATTCTCGGCCGAACATTTAAGTTAACCCTATCTATATGCGAGTTGTTTATTTCACATACCTTTCAAGGAATCACCAGTTAACTCCAACCCATGACGTTCTAATGCCAACTTCAACCAATAAAGCTCCATCGGAAAATGAGGAAGTGAGATAAACGTCGTTGAACCAATGCAGCTGTTGTTCAGAAAACCAAGAATGTGACGAAAGTGATGCCAAACTCTACACGTGAGCCTGACGTGTCGATCGCTATACGTGCAGACAAATTTTTCGAAAGATGAGCGATACCTGGTTCCGGTTCCGAAGAGATTCTTGGGATAAGCCCAGGGAAGATTGAAGATATTATGAACGCGGAGGTGTAGGTGTATAGCTAATTTTTTATGTTTGTCTAACCAGTGGAGATGAGATGGATGTAGATGATGAGGCCCCTGAAAAGGAAACGGCGCGACGTAGAAAACACAAAGAAATTCCTGATTTCAGGTAAGTACACTAGTTTTCGCGCTTGAGACAAACTAACCAGCCAAGGATTTCAATTTGACGGAGACATTGATATTAACGACAAGTGGCATCTTGGCTTATCTGGAAAACTGCGAGTGCCAATGAAAGACGGAAGGTATTATTGCATCATATGCGGAGACCATGTGAGCAAAAGAAAGTCATTATATCAACATTTCACAGGATCCAGGAATATTGAAAAGCATCAACGGATACTCAGCCAAACACCTACACTAGTTTTTTA
This sequence comes from Crinitomyces ghanaensis, assembly GCA_030581755.1. Lineage (NCBI taxonomy): Eukaryota > Fungi > Ascomycota > Dipodascomycetes > Dipodascales > Trichomonascaceae > Crinitomyces > Crinitomyces ghanaensis. The sequence continues at coordinate 9,730 of JAKTVX010000124.1, forward strand.
TGAACAATTTGCTTGGTGTATCAAGACAAAAACAATCCTCGGCCTCGCAGAGATCGGACAACACAAATTGCAATGCCCATCATGCAGCTATGTCGATACCCCTAACGACAAGTCTCTTGTTTTTAATGGATTCGACGCGGTAAAAGTGGCGTTCGGTCAGCATGGTAGCGGCATCCCTACGGAAAAAACCGTCCAGCGTATGGCGTGCAACAAGTGCAGCGATGAATTCGGAAATGGTACATATGCCACTTCAACGCGACATCAATGCCCCAAGGATGCAAATAACATCATGGAAAAAGTCATATGCCAAGAGTTCCGCTTTATAACTGACAGTTCTAAAAATGTGCGTTCAACCTTACTATTAGTAATCAAAAGTTACATTCGCGGTATTCGGGCGCTGAGTAAAATGGGTTACACAACTTTAAACCGGATGT
>JAKTVX010000125.1:0-10106 GCA_030581755.1 Crinitomyces ghanaensis
GTAAAGGATGCCGCCAACTACATTTTTTGAGTATGCGCGAAAATATTCCCATAATCCTAGGTCAGTATTATCTAAATTGAAATCCTTGTGGTAGACTTGCGACATAATTGTTAGGCAGCAGCTACAAGCGAATTGCTTTACAATGCGATAACACAGAGCAGTATTTATAGTTAGCCACGATTAAATTATCCCCAGAAACACTTATAGGCATTATTTTATCTTTGGGACTGTTCTCTTACCCAAATGACCTAATCGGTATGTGCAGCACATCATGATAAGCTCCACCAAACCATTATCTATGCCTCAAATTGACACATTTACATTGAACCTTACATGTTCGCCGCGTCCCTTACCCCTGCATTCTAGCTTTGACTGGAACATGGTCGCAAAATCATGCGCCGCACTTACTGCCAAACTAACGCGAAATAAGAAGTACCTCGTTAATTTACTAGACCTTAAATAGCCTGACACAATCGTATAATAATCAGTTTATTGCGTATCTATCAAATATTCCCCCAACCCCTTGTTTATAGCTATATTTCTTCGTAGAATCTTTTGGAAGGTTCTTACGTAATACTCTTTTATGATTACCGAGGCATGCATCTACTCAACACTCCTCCACTTGCTGAGATAATCGTTCCCAACCACAATACAACTTTGCAATCACATCTCGTAGTTTTTCGTTCCCGAATGATTTGGTGAAACAGTCTGCCAATTGGTTCTTTGTGTCCACAGGTTTTATTGTTACTACCCCATCATTCGCTAGTTTCCGTACATGGTTAAAATGCTTCTTGAGATACGGGTACCGACTATACGGCTCGCTGCCTGGTAGTGACTTCCAGTGCCCTTGGTTATCTTCAAAAATTGGTGTTCGGCTTTTTAGATTGTAGTCTAACTCGTGTAATAGCATACGATAACCGGCAACCTTTGTACAAGTTCTATCCAATGCCAGCAGTTCACTATCCATTGTACTCTGGCTATTGATAGTTTGTCTCTTACTTAATCAATCTATCGGCGCTCCTCCAAATAGAATTACAAGTCCTGTTGCCACCGCTCCCTTCCCATCTGGGATTCCAAAACTCGCATCTGAGTATGCGACTAGCCCCTTATCTTCTTCCCGTCGGATTTGGTCTTGTATCTTGAACTGTTTTGTTGCTTCCACATATCCAAATAATTCTACTGCCAAATTCCAATGTTATAATGTGGGTTGATTCAATTGATGAATCAGCCTTCTAATGGCATTGCTGATGTCGGGTTTGACAACTGTTTCCAAATATCTAAGGCATCGTACTAGTTTCCTGTATTGAGCATGCTCGCGAGGGTTCAGCAATCTTTCTTCTTCTTTCTCTTTCGGGCGATCCAACATCGTCTTCACCGCCATAGGCACGTTGGTCGGCGTCACCACCTTCAATCCTAGTTCTTCCACTATCTTTTCGACATATTCTTGGCCGCTCACGTGTACGCAGCCTTCTTCTAAGTTTTGTTCCACGCTCAAACCTAGGAACTTCTGGATGCTTCTAAGTTCGTCCGTCTCGAAATTTTCTCTGATCTTTCTAATCGCCTCCACCATTATTTCCTCGTTTTGACTCATTACCAATGTATCGTCAACATATACTGCCAGTATTATTTGAGTGTCTCCTGATTCTCGTGTTAGTATATTTGGGTTCGATACTGTCTGCTTGAACAGCCAAAAAAGTATATTTGAAATTAAACTCTTGGGTGACTAAGCGATGCGCATGTTATCTGGGCTTATCAGTAAAACTGATTGGTTAGATTATTATCAGTCTAACTGATAACGGGTATGAGCGCGGGGTATTAAAATGGACACTTTTGTTGTAGAACTAAAAGCAATTGATTAATTTTTGATATAGCGACGTGTGTTTTATAATAATCCATTCATTTTTTGGGACTCTTTGCAATGCCTGAACAATTGGTTACAATAAGCCAATGGAGAGAAGCCCAATTGAGTAATGATAAGGCCATTGACAATATTGTTCGACTAGTTGCTAGTTTAGATCCAAATGATCCCGCATGGATCACAATTTCGTCGGAAGAGTTTATCCGGAGCCAATGGGAAGATCTGCAAAAGCTGATTGTAAGTGTCATGACAGATTCTGTTTATTTTCATTGATTCAAAGCTAATTAGAAGTCGTTTGGTGACGGAAATGTAGGATCCAATGCTCCTGGGCCCTTCAAAGAGGTGAGTTATTGTATTTGCGTGGATTATTCTATTTCGACTAGTTAGCTAACTACTCAGAAGTTTCCGTTGTATGGCGTGCCGTTTGCTGTCAAAGATAATATAGATGTAGCTGGTCTGCCTACAACCGCTGCATGTCCTGCATACCAATACTTGCCCAAACAAGATGCGGTAATTATATCTTTACTGCGCCAGGCCGGTGCTATTGTTGTGGGTAAGACCAATTTAGATCAATTCGCTACAGGCTTAGTTGGCACAAGGTCCCCTTATGGTAGACCGTCCTCTGTTTATTCTTCGAGCCATGTTCCCGGGGGATCTAGCTCAGGATCAGCCGTTGTTGTAGGAAAGGGCCTGGTACCGTTTTCTTTAGGAACTGATACGGCAGGTTCAGGAAGAGTGCCAGCAATGCTCAACAATATTGTCGGGTTAAAGCCTACACTGGGTGTATTCAGTGCTACGGGAGTTGTTCCGGCGTGCAAATCATTAGATTGTGTTTCGATCTTCGCACGTAGCGTATCTGATGCTCAAGCTGTGTTTAACATAGCAGCCCAATATGATTCGTCATATGGATATTCTCGAGCCATGCCGTCATCACAAGAATTGACCACCACATTCTTCAAGAAAGGTCAGGAATCTAAACCCAAGTTTGCAATTCCCAGCAATCCTCGATGGTATGGAGAGGTCGAGAATCCGAAACTTTTTCGCCAAGCTATCGATAAACTCAAGACCATAGTTGACATCGAGGAGGTGGATTTTACCCTTTTATATGATCTTGCTAATTTATTATACGAAGGGCCGTGGGTTGCCGAGCGGTATGCGGCAGTCCGGGACATTATCACCAGATGTCCTGAGGAAATGAACCCCGTCGTCCGTGGAATTATTGCCAAAGCAGAGAACTTTTCGGCTGCGGATTTCTTTGACTATGAATACAAGCGTAAGGATATGCTCCAAAGCATTGAGATTGCGTTTGGCTCGTATGCCGGTATCATCGTGCCGACAGCCCCGTTGAACCCAACATTCGCGCAAGTTGATGCCGATCCTGTTGGTGTCAACTCTTGTCAGGGAACTTACACCAACTTCGTCAATTTAGCTGACATGTCGGGACTGTCTGTCCCTGCCGGATTCCGGCCCGACGGCCTGCCGTTTGGCATCACATTTCTTAGCAAAGCATTTAATGATTATGCATTAGCAGACTTGGCGAGAAAGTTTTTGCAAGAGATACGTAGCCCATCTTTATCGGGGGTGATGGCAAGTTCAGATTCAGCGTTGCACAACATGGAATACAAAACTATGCCACTATGTGTTGTAGGGAGCCATTTGTCTGGCATGGCCTTGAACTGGCAGCTCACATCATTAGGGGCTGAGTTGGAGGAGCAGACGACTACATCAAATCACTATTTATTGTACAAGCTGAATAGTGAAGGCGGACCCTTGCGCCCAGGACTCCGGCGTGTATCGTCTGGCGGCAAAAAAATTGAATGCGAGGTATGGAACATTTCTGTGGAGCGCTTTGGAGAATTTGTGGCTATGGTTCCACCGCCTTTGGCTATTGGATCAGTGGAACTGGCTGACGGATCGTGGGTCAAAGGATTTGTTTGTGAGGAGCGAGGGTACACAGATGATAAAGCTATCAACATCAGCTCATTCGGCGGATGGAGGTCATATGTGAAATCCACGGTGGCTACAGAGGCTGTGAAGGGAACTGTTGCGCCAGCTTCAGGCGAGACTGTGAAAACAGCTGCCCCTTTGGTTGCACCATTCAGGACTGTATTGGTAGCCAATCGGGGTGAGATTGCGGTGCGCATCATTAAGACTTTGAAGAAACTAGGTGTGGAGTCTGTAGCAGTGTATTCGGAACCAGACAAATTTGCTGCCCATGTGAGGGACGCCGATCGTGCGGTCTCCTTAAATGGAACGTCGGCTCATGAAACATACCTTAGTATTGACAAAATTATGAAAGCTGCCAAGGAGACTGGAGCAGAGGCTATCATCCCAGGCTATGGATTTTTATCAGAAAACGCAGACTTTGCAATGACCTGTAATTCACACGGTATTGTGTTTGTCGGACCTGAGACTGAGGCCATTCAAAGATTGGGACTCAAGCATTCAGCTCGAGAGATTGCCGCTCACGCGGCAGTGCCCATTGTGCCAGGTTCAAGACTAATGGGCTCTGTATCTGAGGCAAGAGAAGCAGCCCAAAAAATCGGATTTCCATTGATGATTAAAAGCACAGCCGGCGGCGGAGGCATTGGCATTCTCCGCGTTGATAGGCTCGAGGACGTCGAACAGGCATTCATGACGATACAACACCAGGGAAACCAATTCTTCAATGACACAGGTGTTTTTTTGGAAAAGTTTGTGGCTGATGCTCGACACGTGGAGGTCCAGGTTATTGGTGATGGGCTAGGAGGGGCTCTTGCAATCGGGGAACGGGACTGTTCGTTGCAACGTCGAAACCAAAAGATCATCGAAGAAACTCCAGCACCACTTCTCCCAGCTATCACTCGTAGAAAAATGTTGGAGGCCGCTGAACGGCTATGCTCCAGCATCAATTACAAAAACGTTGGTACAGTTGAGTATATTTATGACGCGGACAATGACGAGTTTTATTTTCTGGAAGTCAATACCCGACTTCAAGTAGAACACCCTATTACAGAGGCTGTGACAGGTGTGGATTTAGTCGAATGGATGCTGCGAGTAGCCTCTAGAGATGTCGCGTTCTTATCAACGTACAACAAGGGCAAGAGCACCGATGGAACGGCAATCGAGATCAGAGTGTATGCGGAATGTCCTTTAAGAGGCTTTACGCCGTCTACGGGCCAGATTACCAAACTCCGATTTCCCAGTTGGGCACGGGTTGACACATGGATTGAAAAAGGTACTCGTGTTTCTTCAGAATATGATCCGACTCTAGCCAAGATTATAGTGCATGGACATTCTCGAATCGAGGCTATTCAGTTGGCATTGAAGGCTATTGACGAGACGGAGATCTGTGGCATTGAGACAAATTTGGGCTATGTCCGCGGAGTATTGGCCACTGAGACTTTTCAAGCAGGCAAGATGACTACTAGGTTTCTCGACACCAAATTCTCATATGCGCCGAGGGCCTTTGAGGTAATAAATCCTGGAAATTATACTACTATCCAAGACTATCCGGCCAGGCTGGGGTTGTGGCATATCGGAGTACCGCCATCAGGACCGATGGATGATTATGCATTTCGTGTTGCGAATAAACTTGTGGGAAATGATTTAAAGGCTGCTGCATTGGAGTGTACTATTTCAGGACCCGAGCTACTGTTCCACTCCGATGCAATACTGGCTGTTACTGGTGGGGACGCACCAATGGATATTGATGGCGAGCTGGTAGCAATGTGGGCATCGCATAAAGTGAGCGCTGGGTCCAGAGTCAAGTTGGGCAAGGCGGCGAAAGGGTGCCGGATGTATATTGCAGTTTGTGGAGGAGTCGATGTGCCTGAGTATTTGGGCAGCCGGTCAACGTTTGTTCCGGGAAATATGGGTGGGCTTCACGGAGGACTATTGAAACGAGGAGATGTTTTGAACATTGGCGGCCACCACCTTGAGCCTCCTGGCCTGCAGACGTATCCGCAGGATTTGATACCCTCGTTTGCCCCCCACTGGAAAGTGGCGGTTACTGTGGGGCCGCATGGATGCCCCGATTTCTTTCAAGCCGAATATCTCGACACCTTTTTTGCAACTGAGTGGAAGGTCCATTATAATTCCAATAGATGGGGTGTCCGTTTGGTAGGTCCTAAGCCTGAGTGGGCCCGCCTTGATGGTGGAGAAGCAGGGCTTCATCCTTCGAACGCTCACGACTATGTGTACTCTTTAGGAGCTGTCAACTTCACAGGAGATGAACCTGTTATTCTGACGTGCGATGGACCTAGTCTAGGAGGATTTGTGTGTCCTGTGGTTGTTATAGAGTGTGAGTTATGGAAGATTGGCCAAGTGCGACCTGGAGACTCTATTACATTTTTTCCCGTAACATTCGACAGAGCTTTAGAAATGAAGAAAGAATTAATTAAGCGGATTGACGGGATCATTAAACAGCCAGAGGAGACTTGGGACGAAGCTGTTGATATCCATCAGTGCATTCTTTCTAGTTTGGAGAAGCCATTCAAGGTTGTTCTTCGGCAAGCTGGAGATCGGTACGTCCTCTGCGAATTTGGCGAAAATGTCATGGATCTTAATATGTCATATGCCATTGACGCGTTAATTGCTAGCATTACAAAGTTTGAAGCAGGCATCGTAGAGATGTCACGTGGGGTCCGGTCAGTGCTGGTGGAATTTGATCCTACAATTATCTCTCAACCAGACTTGGTGGCTTCTTTATTGCGATTATCTTCGGAAATTTCCATTCCATCCGACTGGAAGCGCAAGTCACGGAGCATTCGGTTACCTCTGGCTTTTGAAGATAAGAAAACATTAGCTGCTGTAGAAAGATACAAGGAGACGATTCGGTCTGAAGCGCCATGGTTACCCAACAACGTTGACTTTCTTAAAGAGGTCAATGGCCTCAATGATCGCGGAGAGGTTCGCGATATTTTGTACAGGGCTAAATTCCTAGTTCTGGGACTAGGAGATGTATTTCTGGGGGCTCCATGCGCTGTTCCACTTGACCCGCGTCATCGATTGTTGGGCACTAAATACAATCCTTCACGGTCGTACACACCTAACGGTACTGTAGGTATCGGAGGAATGTATATGTGTATTTATACTATGGATTCACCAGGAGGCTATCAACTTGTGGGACGAACGATTCCTATTTGGGACAAGCTGATGCTCAATGTGGCACAGAAGCATCATCCATGGCTATTGAATCCATTCGATCAAATTGAGTATTTCCCTGTTAGCGAGGCCGAGCTTGAAGTCCTCTGTCGTGAAGTGGAGGGCGGAGTATATGAGATGGATATTAGAGACACTGTGTTTGACTATGGCGAGTATTCTCGATGGCTGGATCAACACAAAGAATCGATTGCTTTGCACGAACGGAAGCAGAAAGAAGGCAACGCTGAGATGGCCAAATTGCTGTTAGCGGACAGGGAAGTAGCAGCTCAAGTTGAGCCAGCTAATCCTGAAACGTATAGCCCAGATGCAATCCTGGCATATGCAGATGTTACTGGGCGATTTTGGAAGGCATGCGTTTCTGAGGGAGACAAGGTGATCAAGGGGGATCCCGTGGTAGTTTTGGAGGCCATGAAGACAGAAATTATAGTCATTGCGCCGGCCAGCGGTAAAGTGGCGCGAATCCGATTTAGGAATGGCGATATGGTAGAGATGGGAGACGTTGTCGCTATCATCGAATAACTTATGTGCAGCAAATATGAAATAAATAATGATAATTAGTAATAATAACAATTATAAATTAATATACATGTTCAGACGCAGACATAGCTAAATTAATGATAATGAATTAAAAAGAGTTGACAGTATACACATTAGTTTAAGAGGATTTCTCTCTGGTTATTCATTCCTATGCTCGCGGTCTCGCTTTGCACCCTCATCTTGTTCATCTTGATCGTCATCATCTTCCTCGTCATCATCTTCCTCGTCATCATCATCTTCCTCATCCTCATCATTTTCATCATTCTCCTTCTCTTCATCTTCGTCGTCTTCTTCATCTTCTGGTGGACCTCCAAGCTGACGGACCAGTATATCGACAATATCTGTCCATTCGCGCATCCCACCCATACCAATATCGCCACATACGAGCACTTTTTCTATCGGCTTGAGGGTCTGAATCCAAGGGAAATCTTCTTTAATAATTTGAAGATGCTTCTTTGTCATCGGGTTAGTATACATATGGGTATTCATTGCCGGGGCAATTAATATTGGAACTGCAGGATTCCATGATCTGATAACCGAAGTTACGAGATTATTACAAATCCCGTTAGCAATCTTGGCCAAACTATTCGCCGACAGTGGAGCAATTAATAAAATATCCGCCCATCTTCTCAGTCTTATATGGAGCATTGTATCTGGTATGCCTTTACGAGAATTCCATTCATCGCCGTCATGCCATACTCGAACATCAGAAGGAATTTTCAAACCTTTCATGAAATGCTCCGCAGAGGATGTAACAATTAATTGAATCTCCGCCTTATCCTTGTAAATTTGCTTCAGTTTCCCGATAATTAGCGGAATTTTGATTGTGGCCACTGATCCTGTTACTGCTAACAAAATGTGCACTTTATCCTTTGATTGAGTCTGTGTCGAAATACTGCTCCGAGAACTGTTGACTTTGCTGCTATTAGGATGATGGTGATTGTGATGGCCAGGATTATCAATCAAATATTGGTTCTCAAGAGAGATTTCACATCGACCATGTCCTTTGTCAGGATCCGCTAATATTGTCGCGTGGCGCACCAGGCTAGTCTTATTAGCGCAGTTGTTACAGTCGCCGTCTGCAGTAAGATTCGGGGATCCAGATTTGCCCATTGGTGTCGTTGCCTCAGTGAGGTCCACAACCTGTGGATTATTATGAAACGATATCATTTGATGTTTGCCAATTCCAACTACTGACATACTAGGGCCCTGATGGAAGCCTCCCTCCCACACAAGTTGTGGTTGATGAATAGAAACTTGTTTTTAAATAGCTTGTCTAAATCTAACTTGCTTGTTTAAAACAGAAAGCCAACCACACCATGAGTTTCAGGGTATACCTGATCACTAATATTTTTAGGCATCTTTTGGGCAACAACCCTAACCGAGGGCCACTCTCCCGCTCCAACTTCTATAGCATAAGGCGGCATCACAATGTTAGGTTAATAATACATGCATAATCACGTCATAGTTAACGGTAATTGGGTTCTGCTGATTCGTATTGGTGGGGTTGGCTGACTACGCCGACACCAGTAATGTGTGCCTTTTCAATTTATTTTATTCCATTTCGTACATGCTCTTTTTTTCTTTTTTTTTTCTTTTTTCTTTTTCTCTATCTTCCATTGTCCTATTATCATATGCTTTGCATCCTTTTGCGCACATGGCCGCATCAGGTATCAAGTCAAATGGCTCCGCGATATTACTGCTATTGAAACTATACAAGCCTCCTATTCCTTAAATTGCTATTGGGGTGAGCGACAGTCTTTAAGTACTTCAACTAGCTCCTCCAAATATTTATTTTTTTTCTTTTGATTTTGCAGTCTTAGAGTAACATCGAGACGATATGTTTATTTGCTGGAGTTCAGCCGTTGTGAGTTTGTTAAGTTTGGGGCCTAGCTCGAAAATTGGTCACCGCTCTTTACCTGAATACTTTTAGTAAATAGATTGGGAAGAAACCCCTATTGCGGACATAGCAGTAATATATGATTCTTCAAGCAAGATCCCCATCAAATTCTTTTAGTTTCTTTGCAATTTGGAAATTGACCTTTCAGAGGCCTATTTGTGCTCATTGCCTAAGAAATTGTGTAGATCTCTCAAGGACTTGAACATGGCAACTGACATTACCAACCACTTATGTTTTAATTGCTGTCAATTATGACAGTATAAAGGCGCGAGGAATGGCCCAGCGCTGGAGCAGGCAGACATTATGGATTCGAAACCACATTGTCCATCGCATCTTTGGCCAACTATTTATCCGTTTTTGCAATGCCATGGCGTCATCACAGCCTTTCTTTTTGTCAAATAGGCCCTGAACCTTCTGATAAGCCTGGTGAAGTCAGTTTCAGGTATCCAGTATTATATATATCATTGTATTCGAGCAATTGAGCTGCTACGTGCAACTACGCGCGGGGAGGTAAACAAAACCACCAGGCAAAAAGCTCGCCTCAGCAAGCGATGAATGGCAGCTGCTCACCCCATGCCAAGCACTGCATGCGTTGGCGATTGGTGCTATGAACCAACCACTTCGGCAAACAGTGAATGGACTCCCGCCAGCTGGCAATACCATCGG